>JAULBY010013180.1:0-22660 GCA_032358315.1 Ophiocytium majus | reverse complement strand
AGGTTTTGGGTGCGGGCACACCTCCAACAATGCTTCCCACGTCCATGGTACTCGTGTACCACGTGCACGTGGAGCACGTATGAGGGAACGCCCTCATCCATGACGACAACTGCTCAAAGAGAAGCACTGTTGAGATAGAGTGTGTTCCTACTACACTGTTATACGAGGACTACTCATCTGCGGTCCTGGGTCTTGCCAGGTTGCCGTCTGCAGCGGTGGTGCTCTGGTGGATGGAAGGCGCGTGCGCAGCACAAACCCTAGTGGGGGGAGAGCAGGCGCACAAAAGGTGGAAAGGGCGGCGGGGTCAGCTGGCGGTTTTGCGGGTGCAGAGGCCACTGCAGAGGGCGCGCACTCATAGGGCAGGCGGGCAGCTTGCCCTGCGCACACAGTTTGGGCCACACAGCAGCAGGCTTGGTAAGCGCACCATCACGCACACTCGCGCCACTGGCAAAGCCTGCTGCTGGTGCTGGTGCTGCTGCTGCACAAAAGGGTGTGGGCAAGCGGACAGCAGCTTGACACAGCTAAGATGGCAGGCAAGCGCGTGTCCACGACACCGACCACATCATCCTACAGGTACCCTAAAAGCGCCAGCTGTGCACAAACCCGACAAAAGTGTCTATCATGCACAGAGGGCCTGCCGGAACAGCTTATGAAGGCTGCCGCTTCTGCCGCCGGCAAGCCACTGTTGCATGGCGTTTCTGCGCGCACTGCACCCGCCCGGTGCACACACCAACACAGCTTACCTGCGCGAGCCGTCTTGTCCCAACAGTGGCCGACACCGGGACTTCACGGCGTGGGGTGGGGTGCAGCGGCGGCGGCCTGGGGTGGGGGCGCGCCTGCGCACGGCTTGGCCTTGTGGGAGTGACGAACTGCACAGCACCTATGTGCGGGCCGAACTCGTCAGGTTTCCTCCCGCGGCGGCGGTCTTGTTGATGAAAGGCGAGTGCGCAGCGCAAACCCTGGTGGGGGGAGGGCAGGTGCGCAAGAGGTGGAAAAGGGCGGCGGGGTCAGCTGGTGCTGTGGCTGCTGCTCACGGCGCTGCAGAGAGCCCGCAAACACACGGCAGGCGGGCAGCTGTCCAGGCGTGCGCAGTACGGCCAACACAAGTAGCAGGCTCGGTGAGCGCACCCTGCCGTGCGCTCTCGCCACTGGCAAAGCCTGCTGCTGGTGCTGCTGCTGGGCGCAAGGGTGTGGGGACGGGGGGCAACAGGCTGTCGCAGCTAAGATGGCAGGCAAGCGCGTGTCAACGACACCGACATCATCGTAAAAAGCTCCTCTGTTTCTGGTGCAGGTTGCTGCAAACGAGTGCAACGACAGCCCGTCCACCCATGAAAGCATTGGTGCCCCACGGGCGCCAGCTGGGAGCAAGGCCCCTGTGCGTGTCTGTGGGCCCTGCCAGCCGCGCCGCTGTTGAAAACGCTCCGGCAACCGACTGCACCCTATAGAGGAGCTTACCTGCGCGAGCCGTGTTGCCCCAGCGGCGGCCGACCGAGCCGCGGTCTTCACGGTGGCGTGAGGAGGGGTACGCGGTGGTGGCTTGGCAGGGAGGGGCACCGCCAGAGATCGCTTGGGCTTGGGGAGTGACGAACTAGCAAGCCAGGCTCTCAAAACTGGACGGGACTTTTCCTACGCTTTTCCTGCGCCTCTGAGAGGCGCGCGCGCCGCGCGCGCACAGTGCTGCTCAGCAGGCGAAACCAATCCAGCAACAACGGTCAGACCCTTCAGGTGCTACCAGAGTAAGAGGGATGTAGCTACGTATTCAACATGTTGTCCAAGGAAGTGTCTGTGGTACTCTGTACTTCAGAAATACTTCAATTTGTATGAAAGTTGTAGCAACATGTAAGTAAACAGTATCGCTCATAGAGATGAGGTTTTGTATTTGCACACGTGTGTGGGCGTGCAAGAGCCCGAGAGCCCATGCCATGCATGCCAGGGTGGATGAAGGAAGGGCACATGCCCGGCAGCATAAAACACGAACTCTCAACTCAGTAGAATTATATACTAGAGGTGGCACAGGAGACGTTTGCAAACTGTTTTGGGAGAGCGCGCATAGTAGCTATAGCTAGTGCTGGCAGGTACAAAAACCCATGTTGGGCTGTTGCAACACCAACAATAAAGCAGCCCCGAGTAACTTCAGTCTATACCAGCAGAGTGCAGAGCAGCAGCAGTGCTCAGCAGCAGCAGTGCACAGCAGCAGCAGCACTCAGCAGCAGCAGTCCTCAGCAGAGAGACAAGGTACCGGGTGCATTTTCCATGCGCGCAGCGCAGGCAGGCGTTGTCTGACAGAGGCTACCCGCGCGCACCGGCGCGCACCACCACGCACGCCGCGCGCAGACACATGCACACACAGAGAGGAGGCGCGAGAAGAGAAAAAAACATGCACAGGTGCAACAACACGGAAACGCACCCGCTCCCTCCCTGAAGCGCCCCCCGCCGCGGGGGGCCAGACACAGCGCTGTGCACCCACCACCACCACCCCGGAACCACCCCCCCGCCCCGGCGCACACTGTGCCCACGAATGCGCGCTCTACCTACGCTGACCTTTCGCCCCAAACTAACACACACACTAGCACGCGCTGAGAGAAATGACAGCTGGCGCTGGCGCGGTCAGCCAGAGGCGGGCCACTGCGACGCCTGCGGTAGGCCAAAGTGGGAGGGCGCGGCCGTCGGCGGCGCGTCGCCCGCAGTGGCGGCGTCGCTGCCCAGCCGCGCGCGCTTCGCACCCGCGCCGCCGCCGTCGCCACCATCACTCTCGTCGCTGCTGTCGTCGCTGCTGCCAAGGCTGCGCTTGCGCTGCTGCAGCTGCATCTCCGCCACCGCCGCCGCCGCCGCCACCGCCGCCTCCTCCACCGCCCCTGACGCCCCCCCTGCCGCCCCCCCCACACCCGCCCCCCCTCCCCCCACCGCAACCTCAACTCCCGGTGGCGGAGAGTCAAACAGACTGAGGCTGGGGGGGGGCGGGGGGATCGCCAGGAGCCCCATGGACCACGGCCCTGCCGCCATGGCCAAGCGTGCGGACGCCGCACCGGGGGTTGGCGTGGGGGGTGCCCCTAGGGGGGCGAGGGGGTAGCGGATGCGGTCGCAGAGGTTCCCTGCGAGCTCGCGGTTGGTGAGGCGGCGGCCGCCGGTGGAGCGGCCCGTGGCGTTTTTGGGCGGCGGCGCGCCGCGGCCTGCGGCGGAGGAGGAGAGGCTGGTGCCGTCGTGGGAGTAGACGGAGTGGCCCAGGAGGCGCGTCACGCGCTGCAGGTCAGCGCGCGTGAACTCGTGGCGCAGCAGCTGCTGAGCAGCCGTCAGGGGGCTCTCGGAGCTGGGGAGGGGGGGGGGGAGGGCGGGAGGGGGAGGGGGTCGGTCTGCGGTGAGCAGTGGGGCGGGCGCGCAGCAGCCGCTGGGTATAATGTACACATGAAGTACTTCAAGTATACTACGTTGGGTAGCAACTTATGTGTACAGAGATACAAGCCGCCGTTACGTCCCCTCCAGGCCGCTGCACGATCCATATCTTGGGGAAACTACATGGATTTGAGTGATTGAGTGTGTTGACAGCCATGGCCCTGCAGCATTGAGCAGATCGTGCAGCAGCGTTGCACTGAGCGACAACGACTAAGGCTTCGCAGGGGGGCGGGGGGAACTGCTGGTGGTGGCCAGGGGGTGAAGAAGGGCTGGTACTTGTGCGGCCAGCGCTCACGTGTTGACGTGCTGGCGCCATTGGCCATCACGACATAACGGGTGCGCTAGTCAAGCGAGGGGATTGACAACGCTCTTGTACTTCAACTTCAACTTCAAGGTGATAATTTCAGTGCACTCACTTGTTCACCAGAGCGGTGATGAGCAGGGTGGTCATGTAGCGCGTGTTGGCCTCGTGCAGTGCACTCTTGCCGCCAAGCGCCGGCGCGGCAGGGTTTGCGCCCTTTTCAAGGGCAGCGCTGACCCGCACCGCGTCATTTTCAAGCACCTGTGGGTCACACCAGCAGTGCCGCAGCAGCAGCAGCGTGGGCGTTGGTGAGCGTCACACCCTCAGCATTGATGCAAGTGGTACTGCCATGATGTTGCTTATGGTGCAGGCTGTGTCATGACTGCATTGGGGTCTTGGCGAATGTGTGGGGGCGGCACATGCTGCGGGTCACTGGATGGCCGTGTTTGGGGCCGCTCTCAGCGAAGGCAAGACAGCCCTGGCCCGAAACAGTTAAGTGAAGTACTTTCTGGGCAGCAGTTTATGTGCCCACTGATGTGGTTGACCGCCGTGCACAGCAAGCCCGTGCACACTCACCACTACCGCCGCCGCCGCCGCTGCACCAATCACAACGCATGCCAACCCTGCCTGCAAACCAGGCAGTTGCTACGGCAAACATAATGTGAACACGCACACTGTTCTGCTGACCTGCTGCTGGCGTCACCCGCGCCTGTTCGGTTCTAATGTGTGGCAGCTGGTCATACTTTGTACCAGCGCGCACGTGCCCCCCCGCGTCTCTGTGACCAACACACAAACTTCAACTCCACCTCCCTCCCTCCAAATTCAACTCACCGCCGCGCACAGCTCCAAGTCCACCTCCCGCACCACCTCCGACGCCGCCGCCGCCGCCGCCGCCGCCGCCGCCCCCCTCATCGTTGGTATCACCACCGGCTGTCGCACCTGTGGCGCCGCTGCTGCAGCGGGCGGTGGCATCACCGGCAGCAGCATGGCTGCCGGTGCCGCTGCCGGCGGCGCAGCTACCTTTGGAAAGGAGCCTATGGCAGCCATGGCTGGGGCCGCCGCAGATGGGAAGCCGTTGCCCATGGGGGGGGGGGTGAGGGAGGAGAATGCGGAGGCTCGCATGGCGGGCGGAGCCGATGCGTCGGTGGGGGGGGGCTGGGACGCCGCGCTGTGGTAGAGTGAGAGGAGCAGGAGAAGTGGGTGGGAGACGGTGCGTCAGCTAGGTGCTGTCGTGGGTCGCTGTTGTAATGGTCTGGTGCGCGTGCGGCATGCGGGGTTGGTTGGGGGTGCGCTGCGGAGTGCGTCGCACTGCTGGTGCGGCTGGTGCGGTGCTGAGCCGCGATGCTGCAATGCGTAGGGTTGCGGAACTTTATACCTTGTCACATTTGTGCGCACCATGATAGCTTGGTGACTCACTCAATACTGCGCGGACTATGGAAGAGCACCAAAAAGGACACAAGTATGCCGTATGCATACACAATACACTTCAGAAGTACATAATGATGTAATTGGTTGAACCTTTTTTTTTCTAGTTTAGTATAGAACTGACTCAGCCACTCTGCCACTGACACGTGGCAGCTTCTCACCTCTCCAAGGCAGCGCCACCGCTCCGCGCGTTGCCACTGCCGTTGTCCCTAGAGCTTTCTCTAGAATTTTCCCGGGAGCGGCCCTCTGCAGTGGTGAGTCCAGTCACAGCAGCAGGAGGTGGAAGGGAGACGGTGCTCAGCAGGAGCAGTGGTACCGGCAGCGGCACACACACCCGACTTGCCTGAGTAGGTGCTGACATGTCACCTATTTGGTGACTGCAGTCGGCAGGGGTACTTGTGCTACCTGTGAAGCCGTTGCATACAGAACAGCACGTGCGAAGGGACTGTCCCAGGCCAGCAATGCTTCCCACCAGCAAAAGGTTCTCATCACTGCATATTAGTTGTGTTTTTTAAGGTCAACTAAAACACTTCTTGAAGTACATGCACATGTGACATACAGGCATGCGTACCAAGCAAGTGCTGCAGCGCGCAAGCCAGCAGCGCTCACCACTGCCTACGCCCCCCCGCGCCCCTTCGTCGCTGTCCTCGTCCATGGAACCTGCTGCAGAATGTTCTGCAGAACGGTCCGTTCCTGGTTGCGAAGAACGTGCTGCACCGGAGGGCGCGTGCCCCCGCTGCGCTTCAAGCGGCAAGCTGAGCGTCTCTCCCCTCTGCTTCATCTCCTCTGCATGCGCCTGCAGCGGTTGGCAGGGGCAGGAGGCGTGTGCTCAGCAGCAAGTACGCGCCGCACAGGTGCTCAGCAGCAAGTGTTGACTGCACAAGTGCTCAGCAGCACACTGTGACTACCCAGAGTCCAGGGCCCGGTAACAGCCGCGAACACCCCAGGAGGCCGCGGGAGGATGAGTAGGTCTTACATGTGGCACTTGGGAACACATACATGGTACAACATAATAGAGAGTGTTGCGTTTGTAGTGTGGTGCACTGTATCTGAAGTGTTTTATATGTCTCTGGAGTGTGCTATGTACTTCATAAGTATGTACTCTCATCAAACTGCGCTTGGGGGGCAGGCAACCCTGTGCACGTGGCGTGCGCGTCACTGAAAAAGCGTGACCAGACACGTACTTCAGAAGTATGTGTATTTAAGGAAGTAAGTACAGTAACTGTACATAAATGTGTATTTACACATACTTCGAAGTACTGCATACGTAGTATATACATATACCGTCTCGTTCCAAAGACGTAGCCTGGGCTGAAACTTTGGGAGGTTCGAAATAAATGGGCGGCCACTTTTTACTTGGGAGCCACTCAAACAACTGTACATAAAAGTGTACCCTAGCATTTATGTAAATGAGAACGACTAACAATGGGGGAGGGGGCACTACTTTCAAGCGGCACCCACTAAACAATACCAACTTCATGTATCGCATTGGACGACTACTTAAGGACAAGTTGATTGGGGGCCGCATTACTTTGAGAGGCACCCACCAATGATACAAACTTCAGCATCAGGCGACTACTTCTGCTGAAGTCGATACTTCAAGAAGTACTTCAATATATGTATTTGAGGCATGTGGCACGCGCTCACCTCGGCAGTTTCCAGCAGCGTCTCCGCCAGCTGGTCGTTCCTGAGCTGCTTCCCCAGGCCGTAAATGGTCTTCTCAATGAGGCGCGTCATGCGCTGCAGGTCGCGCCGCACAAAGGGCTGCACAACCTGCTCAGCAATACACAGACAGGCGGGGCAGAGAGAGAGGCCACACATGGATGGCAGGTGATCTCACAGGCACTGAGTACAGGGGGCGTTGACGCACGCTCTGTTGTGAGGTGCACACAGCAGATGGGGGCTGTGGATTTATCGGTGCTGGGCACACAAAGTGGGTTGGGGTCAGACACCCAACAATCACGCATGCTCAGTTGAGCAGGAATGCGTAAATGGTCAATAGGGTGGTGCTCTCAAACCAGCACTTGGCTCCCAGCTGTAGCAGTACAATCCTCCGTTCACTTGTTCGAAAGGCGTATCCGCACAAAAGACTCAGATGGGTCGCAAGCGGTCACCTTGCATGGTACAAGGGCTGCATGGTACGACTGCTGCTGCTGCTACAGCTTGTGCAGTGGGCTTGAGTACCGCGGCGCAGCCACCAATGGCCAGCACCACCAGCAGCAGGCGGCAGTCAGCACCAGCACCCACCGCCACCAACAACAGCGACACCTCCCTCCGGTCCTCACCACCAACAGGCCGCAGCAGCAGAGCCCCGCCGCTACCGCGCGCACCTTACAATTACTAGTGTTGCAGTGTCACACCCAGGTGCAGTTCACCTCTCCTGCCGTAGGCGCCCTGAGGGGTGGCACACTGTCTAACTTCCACTTGGAGGCCACTTCCCTGCGTCCCTTTCTGAATGCTTATCATGCGCTCCTGCCAGGCGATCGACAGCCAGGTCCGTGCCAGGGCCTACACCAAACAGCCAAGGAACGCATGCATGCGTGGGCGCATCCCACCGGGTCACTCCTCTCACGTGCCGCGTACGTGTAGAAAAACTGGGCTCCCGCATTCTTAATTTCTATTTCTGAATGACAGCACAACCACCAGCAGCCGTGCTCAGCAGCCGTGCTCAGCGGCTGTGCTCAGCAGCCGTGCTCAGCGGCTGTGCTCAGAGCGGTAGCTCAGCGTCTGTGCTCAGAGCCGTGCTCAGCGGCTGTGCTCATCAGCGGCCATTCTCAGCAGCCGTGCTCAGCTGCAGTGCTAGCAGCCGTGCTCAGGCCGTGCTCAGCAGCTGTGCTAAGCGGCCGTGCTCAGCAGCCGTGCTCAGCGGCGGTGCTCAGCAGCCGTGTGTGCTCAGCAGCCGTGCTCAGCGGCTGTGCTCATCAGCCGTGCTCAGCGGCTCACCTGCACGCCGGGCGGCGCCAGCGCGGCCGCTGAGGCCCCATCGTTCCGCGTCATGCGCTCCACCGCCGCCGCCCTGCCGCCAAAGCGCAGGGAGTAGGCGTGCAGCGCCAGCAGCAGCGCGTCCTTGTCGGCAAGGTCCGTGGCCACGTGCAGGACCGTGCGGCCCAAACGGTCACGCGCCTCCGGGTCCGCGCCAGCGCTGTGCTCAGCACAAAGGAGGGGAGTCCAAGTCGAAGTTTTGCGGCAGTTGCGTCAGTGTTTTGGGGTTGGCATGTGCGCGCAGGCTGGGAGAACTGCGCCAGCGCTGTGCTCAGCACAAGGAAGGGGAGTTGAAGTTGTGGCAGTTGCGTCGGCGTTTTGGGGTTGGCATGAGGTGGGCGCTCGTAAGTGTGCAGGCTGGGCCAGCGTTGTGCTCAGCACAAGGGAAGCGAGTTGAAGTTGTCGCAGTTGCGTCAATCAAATAACAAAAAATATATTTTGAGGTTGGTATGTGGTGAGCGCTCGTCGGTGCGCAGGCTGGGAGTACTGCGGCCAGCACAAGGGAGGGGAGTTGAAGTTGAAGTTGTGCGGCAGTTACATCGAGGTGCGGAATTGTAGGTGCGCAGGCTGGGCCAGCGCTGTGCTCAGCACAAGGGAGCAGAGTTGAAGTTGTGCGGCAGTTATGTCAGCGTTTTGGGGTTGGCATGTGGTGGGCGCTCGTCGGTGCACAGGCTGGGAGTACTGTGCCAGCGTTGTGCTCAGCACAAGGGAGGAGATTTGAAGTTGAAGTTGTGTGCCAGTTACGTCAGTGTTTTGCTGAGCGATTCCCAAACACACAAGTTGAATTTGTGGGGGTGCCAGTCACAGGGAAGGGGCAGGCTGCTGTGTCATGTCTGCAGCAGTAGGTGCCACTTCTGAAGTAGGCCAAATGTAATCCAAGCAGCAGCAGCAGCATTGCACGTGCACATCAACCCAGCATGTGCTTTGTACAGCGCACACTGACAATTATCGTTTCGCTGAGCCAACTGAACAAAAAGTGTCCCGCTGAGCGGCACACCAGCCCTAACAACACATTTCCAGATATTTAATTGATTGGCAACAGCGGGCGCATAAACAGCAGGTCCGTACTGCTCAATCTGCAAAGCCCACCACCGCGCCACTGCAGCTCAGCCAATGTCTCCCCTTTAACTCCATGTCCCCGTACCAACTGCACCTCCGGAGAGGTTTACTGTTTGGCAAATTGAATTGCTTTTGATGTATTTGCTCAGCACCAGCGGTTTGGCGTGTGGCGTCCCCCGCAAGGCGCAGTACTGTTGTAGCAGCGTCGGCAGCTCACTGTTGTTCATTCCCACAAACACAGCAAGGTTACCGCGCACCAAAAGTCTTGGAGGCACAAGCTGCCATGCTGCTATTGCCACACACACCTGTTAGGTCACTACCTTCCGCGATGTTGTCATAACCCACCCACCTCAGAGCAGCAACGCCCTTCGCAAATAATAACATGACCCAGCGTCAACCTCCACACACGTGAGCAAGCGGCAAAAGCCAAAACACCCGTCCATCTCACTCACACGCGTGCAGTCACCGCCAAAACACCACCCTGACTGCTCCCGACCAATACACCCAACCTCACATGCCCTCATGTCTCTACTAAAACAAACTTTAACTTCAACAAACCCTATCAACCCACGCAACGCAAGCGCAACAGCGCCACGCGGTCACTCACTTGAGCAGCTCCAGCTGCACCGCGCGCGCCTTCCCGCGCACCGCGCAGTGCAGCGGCGTCAGCCCCTCGCCGTCCGCGCCACACGCCACATCCGCCGCCGCCGCCGCCCCCCCCGCCCTCCGCGCCGCCGCCAGCGCCGCGCGCACGGCCGCCACGTCCCCCTTCTCGCACGCCAACTTCAACTTGTCATCGAGGGGGGGGGGAGGGGGGCGCACGGGGGGCGCCCCCTCCCCCGTGGGGCCAACGGCCGAAGCGGTTTCACCGGCGGCCGCGGCGGCGGCAGCGCGCTCCACCGGCGACATGATGTCGACCCCGTTGAGAACGGCCATGGCGAGCTCGCGGTTAGTGAGGCGGCGGCCGCGGCCATAAATCTGGCGCGACAGTGCCTTCGCCATGCCCTGCAGCAGCGCCTGCTTCATGTGGCCGGTCGCGAGCATGTTTTCCACGGCGCCGGGGCCGTGGCGCTCAATGGCCGCGCGCAGCAGCAGGCGGCACGTGACCGGGTCGGGTGCGGGCGCGACTGCTGCCGCGGCGGTGAGGGCGTCCACCTCGTCGGCTGACAGCGTCTGGGGTGTGGGGTCGGCGCCGGCTGCGAGCAGGCGCTGCATCGCGGCTGAATCGCCCCGGGAGGCTGCAGCAGCCAGATCTTTGCGCAACTGCTGCTGAGCGGCCGTGCGCGGTGACGGAGGCGCGGCAGGCGCCGTTGACACCGCGCTGGGGGTGGGCGACGGTGAGGCAGCCGTGCTGGCGCCTGCTGCGGTGCTGCCTGCACCGGCGGGTTTCTTCTTGGGGGCAGCACCCCCGGGGGGGCGCACGCGCACCCCCACACCTGGAATGCCCGTGCGCGGCGGCGGTGCGGCGGTGCCCATGTGCTTGGTAAGTGAACTGCCCTGGAGGGCTGCAGACTGGAGGTAACGCTGCGCAATAGCCTTAATACGTTCATCGGGGTCAGCTGAGTCGAGAGAGGCTGCAGCAGGAGGGAGGGGAACGTTGGAGGGGCTGCCCCTGCCGCTGTTGTCGCCGCCACTGGCAGTGTTGCTGCTGCCGCTCGTCCCGTTTTCTGCAGCCGCAGCCGCGGTTGCGGGCCCGTCAGACCCGACTGCAGCCCCCTCTTCCGCCTGCTCGCCGCCATCGCTATCGTCATCGGCGTCTTCCTCTTCGCTGCTGGAGTCACTGAAGGCGTACTGCTGTGAGGTGGAGCCAGCTGGTGCGGCGGCGGATGCTGCGGAAGCTGGAGGCGCAGCTGTTGAGGCGGCCGCAGGGGGCAGGCTGGCTTCCTCCGCTGCGCCGGCGGAGGGCGCCTCGACTGAGCTCATGTGTAAAGGGAGTTGGCTGCGATGCAGGTTGCTGCTCGAACGCCCGTCGCTTGAAGCCCCGCCTACCTGCCGCAGCCACTGTGCCTCGGCAGGTGGGCGCCTGCTGTTGGCTGCGAGCTGTGCTGATCTGCTTGCTGTTGCCTGCCGCGGTCGCTGTTTGCCCCCTCAGGCCTTAGGTGGCCGCCACCCCCTTCACTGCACCGCTGGCGGTGGAATGCGCCGCCGCCCCCGCAGCGTTGATTGTTGCGCGGCAGCCAGCGTGTTTCTTGCTGACTCCCCCTTCGCGTTCCCGCCCCGCCTCGCTGGTTGCAACGCGGTCGGTCGCGGAGAGAGCACCTGCGATGAGCCTTCCGCCCTGCGGTGCCGATCCTAGCTGGGGGGGGGGGAGGGTGCCCGCCGCCGTGGCCACGTTAGCTCGGGGCAGGTGCTGTGGCAGTCATGCAACATGCATGCAGGCAACGTCGCCACTTACTGGCTGCGGCTCATTCTGTCACAGCCAACAACAGCAGCACACATGGCGATGTGTGCATCATGCATGACAGTCAAAGCGGCGACGTCCGAGCCTTTCAAAAAAGTAAAAAGTAGCAGAGCGCTGGGTCGAATGATGACACCTCACAGCACACAACAGTGTGACAACACACAGCACACACAGCAGCAGCAAAACACATGTTGGTGTATAGAGTGGCGGGGGGGGCGGCGGTGGCGGCCGCCCGCCGCCTGTCTGACCCCAGGCACTCCCTGTCCGCAGCGGCTGTGTGCTGCCAGCGGCAACTATGCCTCAAAAGCTCACGAAGGGAGGAGCAGCAGGACGGCCACCAACAACGTGGCCAGCGTTTGAGCCACACCTTGGCACGCCAAGCATGGGCGCAGCAACGGCGCGCTCTGCATAGGTAAGCGCAGCCGGGGCAGCGACGGCAGCAGATGCTTGCTGCAGTGTTGGTGCTGGGCTTCCGGTTCCCCTGGTAGTGGTGCTGGTGGTGATGGTGGCGCGTCATCTGGCAGGTGTAAAAACACCCGGAAAGTTGCTGCCCGTACGCATGCTGCGCAACTTGCGCAGCTCCGCCTTACGCCCGCCGTGGTCCTCGCTCCATGATCTTAACAAGCAGCTCAGCCATTGTCCATTGTTCCTCACTGCACACTGCGAACTACCTGCAATCTGCATCTGTTGGCATTTGGGAGCGAGTGTGAAGCTTCAAGAAACTTAACACAGGGCGTGCACCAGCAGCACGGCAGCACAGCGGCAGGTCGCCAGCGCGGTGTGTGCCGAAGCGGGGAAAGTTCGTGTGTTCTCACAGCGCCAGCGCTGTTGTGACACATATATATATCGTCTGCTGGAGCAGTGTCGGCCCCGCATCCATAATCAGTCAGCCTCTCTGGTGTTGCTTGTCGCCTCTCGCTGCGGCGGAGCCGCTGCTGCTGTCGCTGCATGCCACTGCTGCATGCCACTGCTGCCGCTGCTGAGCACTGATTGCCATTTCCTGCCAATTCTACTGCTTACTTCAATCAATGCCACTTTCTATGCATGCAGCACGGCGCCGCGGGGAGCAGATGCCAGCACACTGGTGGTGGCCACGCTAGGCCTGACTGGCGTTGCAGTGGCAGGTCGTTTCACCATGAATGCGGTGCAGCAGGTGTCGGCAGCACGGGCGCGCGCTGCTACGGAGGCGGCGGCAATGGCGGAGGAGGCGGCTAAGAGGAAGCCGGCGGCACAACCTGCGGCAGCCAGGAGCCCTGCTGCTGCTGCTGCTGCCGCTGCTGCTGCTGGCAAAGGCTCAACAGGTGAGCCCTTGGTGTCATCGTAGGTTGCAGGTGTCAGTACCGTGCAGCTCCTGGCATTCTGTTTATTTTTTTCTGATGGCCGTGCAAGGGTGCAGGTGCAATTGATAGCGCACAGCCTTGAGTATGTCATCAAGGGGCCACACTATGGCCGCTTAGCTGCCACACGCTGGGTATCCACTGTGCCTAAGTAGCAGGCAGACGGAATTGTTTTGGTGATTCCAAGAGCTTAAGTTCCCTACTAGTCTTACTACTACATACTGGGGTGCTTCAAATCCGAAAGGGTTTGGGTTGCGCTGTAAGTAGCAGTGCTGTGAGTATGTGTGTATAGGGCTGCGCATGTCCATTGCTTCATGCTGGCTGGCATGATCTGGGTTGCACACCCAAAAATGCCAATTAATACAACTACCTGCCCCCATTGTTTTGGCTCTATCAAAGTAATTTACTCAGCGTACTACTTGTGGACTAGATGGATGACCACACCCAGGCCGATAGCTGCCTGTGATGGCAGCGTTCCTTCCTGCGGTATTGGCTGTGTCCATACCCTTTCTGAAATTGCACGGACCTGTCTTACACAGAGTTAGGAGCATCATGGTCCATTTTCAGCAGTGTGACAAGTTGCTGCAGCCTCATTGCAGTGAGCTGCACGCCAACTAGTACAAGTGTCAATCATGTTCTTACTCGAGACCCATGCTGGTTTTGTATGTACTAGTGCTTCCGAAGATTCTCACATGACCAGGAGTTGGTATTATGAAAGCCAAGTACCTACCCATGCGGCCTGGCAGCTGGTTGTAGTGCACACAGACTGCACATTAGTGTGTTTATCTGCTACTAAGTATACTTCAGAAGTAGCATACAACTGGGCGGGTTGGTGGTTCCTGCAGCGTTACGGGTTTTGGTTAGGGTGCGCACCAGCGCTGTCCACCTGTCACGGTGTGCGGTGCCGCAAGAGCAGTTTCACTGCTTGAGTACCTCACGCTGCGATGTGCAAGCGTTTGGGCAGGTGTGAGCTGCCATTGGTGTGATATACATCTCAAAGTACACAGTAGCCACCACCACATATTTTTTTTGGGTGCGTTTTCCAAGTGTTCTTGTACTCCTTATTGGCACTGGCATGTACGAACTTTGAAGTACTTTGTACTTGATGTATCTACTTCATGCTATAGACAAAGTCAGTCAGCCTCTTGAGGCCGCCCATCATTCCTGAACAGCGCTGCCCGCTGGCGGAATGGAGAGTGGCAGGCGCACGACAACAACAGCTAAAGGTCACGAGTCGTCTCGCTGACAGATGAGGGGCACAGCGAGCACGCGCGCATTGATCGTGCATGCCGCAGTTGCCTAGTGTCCTCAGGCGCCCGCTGGTGCGGCTGAAGTTCTGCCAGTGTCTGCACCATATGCCCAGCACCAGACACACATGTTGTGTGCTGGAGTGGCTAGGGTTACACATATTACTAGCTGCACCGCCAGGCTCAGTCACAGTGTGCACTTCTGAAGTATGTCGGCCGCGCGCTGCACTAAGGCCAGTGTGGCATTATGGTGCGCCCAACCTTGAGAAATTTTATTACATATGTAAATTCACGTAGTACAGTATAATGGTAATGCATGTTTTGACGGAACAAGTGCGCACTGCTGCAGTGCTGTTGGCGTGCTGTCTTGTTTCAGAGCAGTGTCCCGGGGCTGAAACCTCAGAGACTCATTGGGCGCCTCCTAGAGAACCTACCGCCCCATCGTTTTGCATTGTCAGCTAAAGTGAATGGTAGGGTACCGTGCGCACACATATTTCCATATGTATGTATACCATGTATTTATACCAGAAATACAGTACTTTGGAAGTATCAGTACTTCAGAAGTATATGTATACGTCTAGACTAGTCTAGGTGGCTGATGTCTGCGTGGCTCCTAAAGCAGTTGTATCCATTTGCACCTGCGGGCGTGCAAGAGCCCATGTCATGGATGCCAGCACGGCCACTGGGTGCCAAGGCAAATGCATGGCAAAGTATTGTGTACGAACAAAGAAAGGGCTAGCGGGTGCCAGCAGGCTACCTAGGGCTCAACCTGCCAGGGCAGGTCACCCGCCAGGGTGCCATGCCCAATAGATACACTTACCTTAAGTAGTTTTATCTATTTGCACCTGTGGGCGTGCGAGAGCCCATGCCATGCATGCCAGCACGCTCGTGGCGCTGGCCCATGAAGCCATCCAGCGTATGCACATGAGCTCACAGCCTAAACCAGCATGCCCCGCCATTTGTAAATGTTGGACCTACCAAACTTTTGGCAGGGGTGACTTTTTTGGAACAAAACGGTCCGACAATGCCATCTACACTGCCACACAGTGAGTGCACTGTCTCACCCCGCCCTCCCCACAATAGCCCCACTAACACCCACAACCACCGCTCACCCGTGCCCTGCCCCACCCCACCTCCAGGCGCCGCCAAGGCGCCAAACGCGTCAGCGGCAGGCGACGCCACAGGCGCGGCTGGTGGCGAAGCAGCCGCAGCGGAAGAGGCAGCTGCGGCGGCAGCGGCGGCGGCAGCGGGCGATGAAAAAAGGAGCGGCTGGCGGCGCTGGCTGCGCAATCCCCTTGAAAAGCGGTTTTACGATGGGGGTTTTGAGGACGCCATGACACGGCGTGAGGCCGCCCTTATACTGGGTGTAAGGGAGAGCGCGTCTGCTCAGCGCATCAAGGAACGTCACAGGCAAGTGCTCATGCTCAACCACCCAGACCGGGGGGGGTCTACATACATGGCCGGGAAGATAAACGCCGCTAAGGAGATACTGCTCAAGGGAAAGGAGGACTGAAGCGGTGCTCAGCAGCAGCTGCGCAGGCGCCCATGCTGCCGCCCGGCGCTTGTGGTGGCGGCTGTTGCGTCGGCAGCGACGGGAGCGGCGGAGGCGGGTGGTGGGCGGCCGCGGCGGCGGCGGTGGGTGCTGTGGCGGCGGCAGCAGCACCCGGCAGTGGGAAGACGTGTGTTGCGTCGGCAGCACAAGTGGCATTGTCAGTCATGTCAGCGCAGCATCGTGCAGCTTGCCAGAGCCATGGTGGGTAGTGCTGTTCAGCACAGCTGCCGCTCCTATGACCAGCCTTGACACAGCCCATGTGGCTGCGGCTGCAGCAACTCTGCCTGTGAGGTGCTCCGCCGGTGCTGCTGTGTTGCCGCTGCGGCAGCTGCCGCCGGCACAGCGCAAGCAGCCCTTGGTGTGGCTCAGCTGGTGTTACCTTGCGGGCGGGACATGCACCAGTTGCACCTGGTGCACTGCTTGTGGAGCGTCTTTGCTCACAGCCGCCGGTATCCACCCAGGCACACCAGTGCCAGGATGGAAAAGCTGCCTTGCACGCCGGTGGAGCAGCTGAGCTTCCGTCTGGTTTCACCCGCAGGCAGGTGGTTGCCGTGGCTGTGCTGGTCTGCCCCAGGTGTGCGCAGGTGCAGTCTTGTGACAAGCCTCTGTTGGCGCAACATGGCAACCACACACCTCTAAACACTCAAACACGCAACGGTTTCCATCCTATATGTGGCTGTTTCGCATCTGGGGATTTTCCCTGTGCCACGCTGCTTGCCCGCGCTTGCCCCACCCCTCGTTGTCTGTCACCGCCGTTTGCGACACGCACACACTGCTGCGCTCACCTACACCAACTGTAGCGCAGCCAAGGCATAGGTGGTAGGTATGCCTTTTTTTTTCTTGAACAAACTGACTTGGTTGCATGGCCGCTGCTGCTAAGCGGTTGACCGGCATTGGGTCAAAGCCCGGCTCACAGATGGGAGGTTGGAGAAGTGGCACCATTTACGGGCTTCGTGTTAAGCAACCAGGCTTCGAAGTATGGCATGCATGTGTAGATACACACATTGTACATGCTCATCTATACCATACACTTCGAAGTACACATATGGTATGGTACATGCTTCAAAGGTACTACTGAAGTATGTAAGAATACATTTGCTCCAAGTATACTATAGTACCGTAGTACTGTAACACTTCAAGTCCAAGAAGTATATACAGCAACAGGGCACAGCATGTTTGGCCGTGCCTTTTCTGCTCATGCAAAGCGCAGTGTGCACAGGGCTCTCCGCGCCCTGAGCGGAGTTCAATTAAAACACTCATGGTGCAGATGTACCAAGTACTTCAAGGAGTACTACGTCGTGCGTGGGAGGAGTTGTGCTTGTGTACACGAATACATATCATGTGCCACCAGCTCTGGCACTGTGATAGCCCACCTTCTGCTATTGGCACATGCAACAAGCATGCGCGTGCACGGCACTAGCACCGAAGCACCGGCACATGCTGAGCAACAATGCAGCAGCAGAGGGCATGTGTTTGCTTGTGATCGTGTCATTCTAAAAGGCGCTGTAGCAAAGCGCGAGGCTGCCGTCTTGTGCATGGGCGCTGCTTGGGAAAACCGCATGCCGCATCATTGTTGTGTACATGATTTCTGTCGCTGCTGCCGCCGGCGCACTCGAAAGACGCGCCAGTCGGCGCCAGTCCTGCTTCGCGCCAAAGCGTTCACACTGCCGCCCACCGCGGAACGTGAAAACACCCACGTACACCCCTGCACACCCACCCGCCCACCCACCCACATAAACCAAAGCCTTCACGGCGAACTCACTGTGCCTCTTACGCCGCCATGAACCGTTCAACGTCCTTGTGTTGCCTCTCCCAAAAAGTCCAAGCGCTGTGCACGTCCGTGCCCCGTGCACCGCGCAGCAGCGGAGCTATAGCGGCAACTGCCGGTCTACCCCCCCCCCCCCACATGACCCTGTCCATAGGAACGTCGTACCTCAACCAGTAGTTGGTAGCCACTTACAAGGTGTGGCGCTGCAGGCCGAAACCGGCGCCCACTAAGACACCTACAGGTTCCCGCGGTCCTCCTTTTTTCAAGTACATGCCTGTGGCAGGGCGTGCCCAGAAGTGCCAGTCCACTCCAGGGGACACATGGCAGCTGCGCCTGTTGACACTGTTGCTGCGCAGCATGCTGTCGCTGCTGCTGCTGCCGCTCTGCACCACTGCCCCTGTGGACAGGCTGCAGGGCGCGTGGTCCCAGGTTCCTGCGGAGGTGCCAGCAGTAGCAACTGCCTCGCCACCACTGTGGCGGTGGCAGCAGCAGCAATCGCCTCGCCACCACGCTCACTGCGCCGCCGCTACTGCTGAGCACAGTCCCCTGGTAGCTGCTTCCAGCACAGCGTCCCGCCATAGCTGGCTGGTGCAGCATTGGAGGGAACAAGTAGGGAAGAAAAGACATCGTCACTACCCTACTTACCCCCTGGCAGCGCACACGGTCTCCGCCCCTCACACCCCGCCGTCACATGCTCAGCAGCCGCGCAGGAGCGCCCTTGCCCTGCCACTGCTCAGCAGCAGTGCTCAGCAGCACCGGCTCACACGCCGCCATCACATGCTCAGCAGCAGGAGGAGTGCCCTGCCCTGCCTCGCCACTGCTCAGCAGCAGTGCTCAGCAGCACCGGCGGTGCTCAGCACACCGGCGCTGCCTAGCCCACCCGCTGCTCCTGCGCCTGCGCGGCCGCCGCCTGCCGTACCGCCGACTTGACTGACACAAACGACGCGTTTCCAATGTCTGGAATGCCGCTGGGTGGTAGCCCATAGGGTCCCGCGGGCGGGTTTTGTGGGTCGGAGCAGGGGGGGGCGCCGGTGCCACCGCGTATGGTGACGGGCTGCGTTGGCATGGCAAACTCGATGCCCAGCTCCAAGCAGACCTCTGCCAGGCGCAGGGACATGTGGTGGTAGTTCATGCACCTGGGAGGGGGGGGGGGGGGGAGGGGATTATGGGGGTCAATGGTTGGGGGGAAGCAGGGGGTTGCACTAAAAAAAAAATATTCGTCCGAAGTATCATAGTTGTGGCCATGTGCAGCGCACACATGCCGCGCATGTGGCATGCCGCGTACGGGCTGCATAAACTTTACACCATTAGAACGGGTTTTGATGAAACATTATGTGTGCACCAAAGTGTCTACATGTGACTTCTCTGTATGGGTGGATTTGGTGCTCCTGCACTGTTTTCACGGACAGAGACGCTCAGCTTCTTGTTGCTGCAAACTGGTGCCATTTTACGTGCATGTAGATCCTTAGGGGAGCGCGCAGGGAAGGCCTAGCCTACTGCAGCGGCAGCTATGGCGCTGCTGGTCGTTGAGCGCCAGTGCCGTGAGCACTGCAGGAAGGTGATGGCAACAACCTCGAGCCCTCACAACAGTGATGTGCTGTGACGTGAAACGGTCACTGAGACCGGTTATGAGCTTGTATTTTGGTGGCGGGTGGGGTGACGTGCCTTGCTCCATGCCTGCGCTCACACCCAAATCACCAACTTCAACTCTCAACTTCAAGTTCAAGCTGTATGCCCACATGTAGCGGTGCACAGTGTCAGGATACGGGCACCGCTTTTGAAAATCTAACTTCCCACACCTAAAGAAGGCAAACATATGTTTCATGGGCAACACAAGCCGCCGCTGAGTGCACAATCGATCAACCAGATCAGTGTGGACAGGAGCGATACAAATGTGTGCAGATGTGTGTATACATACCTTTTGTGTGCGAAAGAAAAAGACACACTGTGCGCATGAGGACTGCACACTTCGACATACATATTTAGTATGCGGGCACGTGTGTGACCTCTCACAGCGCAACACTCACTTGAGGAAGTTGTCCTGCCAGCTCTGCCTCTGCCCGTACACGAAATAGATCTCCATGTTGGTACAGTCTGCGTCGCGGTGCGCGGCGGGCACAGGCAGGTGGGGGACGGGTGCACAACCTCAGCGAACAAACACGGCTGTTGATGTGCATGTAATTCAACTTGAACTTCTTCAACTTCAACAATACTAATGCACAACCTTTAAGAGCAGTATAAGCACGGCTCTGGTGGCACATGTGCGCAACCGCATGAGCAGCAGGTCACTGTAGCGGGTTGTGGCAGCGCCTTGATGGAGGGCATCATCGCTACCCTCCTGGCCAGGCCGCTGAACGCAACCAACCCACTGACTGCAGCTGGCATGATGAGTACGAAATAACCTTCCGTGGTTGCTGAGCCCAGATGCTGCCGTGGCTGGGGCATATTTCCAGGCCAAAGCCCGTCCGGTGGTTTTGTCCACCTGGACAACGCCAGACTGTGATTACTAAGCACAGATACTACCATGGCTGGGGCAAAAATGCCAGGGCGAAGCCTGTGGGGTGATTTGCCCACCTGGTCAAACACCAGACAGCCCCCACACCTACACGCGCCCGTCCGTGTCCTTGAGTGCTAGGGATGATGCAGAGTACAGCTACCAAGAGGTATTACTTGCGCGATGCCGCCGAAAAGCCAGCCGTGCGTGCTGCAAAGTGATACGTCGAAATGTGAAAGGCTCAGGGTACGTGTGGCCAACTCACTGATGATTCTGCGGCACAGGTAGTCGACTGTGGACGGGTCGCAGTTAAAGACGGGCCCTGTGACGGCGTGCGCGTACTCCATCATGCGCTCCTTCATCTGCTCCAGCTTGGCCTGTGAATCACCCGTGAATTCATGAACAGGGCAGCTGAGCGCATGAATTAGAGCTGCTTGTGGTGCCCACAGGTGTGAACGTGCATGAATTCAGACACAGCACAGCTCAGCGTGTAAATTTCTACTTGTGGTGCTGCAAGCATGTGTGGCCGCGCCTTCTCCAGTCACGCATGCCTAGTGATGGGTCGCAGCGTATAAAATTTTCATTGTAATAAATACGCCGTATAACGTATGTTTACAATACGGCGTATAACGTATGTGCATGAACGTATTTCTCCAGGGAATACACTGTATATGTATATTGTGTTTCCGGGCGTAGGAATGCGTGCAAATACGCCGTATTTTGTAGAACGTATAAAATCCGTTATACGCCGTGACCCATCACTACGCATGCCGTGTGCACCGAGCTGTCCGCGCCCTAAGTGAAGCTAAATGAAAGTACCAGAGCGCGAAGCGATGACCACTTCATCGCCGTAGGGGCAGGGGTAGTAGTGTTGTACTACCTCAGAAGTATTGTACTTCAACTTTGTACTTTGTGAAGTATACTTGAAGTATTAGTCATTGAGACATGAGGGCATGTACTTGAAGTTGAGGTCTCTGGCACACACCTTTGGCGTGGTCATGGCCACCTGGAAAGTAATGCACATCCACGCATTGCCGCTGCGCCGCATGTTCCGAATTTCACGCTTGGCGAGCTGCTGGTTGGGCAGGATGCAGTACTGGTCATCCCAGCGCCGGAAGACGGTGGTCAGCATGTTGATACGCTGCGGTGGTGGTTACAACAGCGGCAGTTAAAGCGGCAGTTACAGCGACAGTTACAGTGGCAGTTACAGCGCCAGTTACAGTGGCAGTTACAGCCGCAGTTACAACAGCGGGAGAAACAGTGGCAGTTACAGCGGCAGTTACAACAGCAGCTGCAGTGACAGTGACAGCAACAGCTACAGAGGCAGTTACCGTGGCAGCTACAGCAGCAGCAACAGCCAAGACCAGAGCCTGAACACCAGTGCGCTGCAGCACACTCCTGCCCTTTCAAAAATCATCCTCATAAGCCCCACACTCTCGCTGGCACAAAGTTGCTGCGAGGTGTTACTGGCTGCTATGCACAGCGTTTTGACAGCAGGTGCGGAACAGGTTGCAGCGGGAGGCCCAGCACTGGCGGCTGCTGAGCAGTACAAGGTGCTGCTGCTGCTGCTGCTGCTGCTGAGCACCATAAGGTCCTGCTGCTGCTGCTGCTAAGCTCCATACGGCATTGCTACTGCTGCTGAGCACCATATGGTGCTGCTGCTGCTGCTGCTGCTGCTGCTGAGCATCATATGGTGGTGCTGCTGCTGAGCACCATAAGACGCTGCTGCCGCTGCTGAGCACACGTACCTGCACGACAAAGTTAGCCTCGTCGCCCAGCTCGTCCTTGATGTACACGCGGTCGCCGACATCGTATGCCCGCGTCACAAAGATGAACACGCAGCTCTGGTACAAGTTGAAGTTGAAGTATCACCAGAAATTGAAGTTTATTTTGGAGTTGAGGTTGGGTGGCACATGTAGGGGAAACGCAGTGCGGCAGCGGGCAACCGGGCCAGAGACGCGCGTGAGTGGCAGAGGGTGTGCGGCTGGTCAGCACCTAACTTCAACGTGAGCTTCAACTCCGGGTTCTGCGAGCCAGATGTTGCGCAAGGAACTGTCAAGTGCAGATACTCTGGTTGAAGTAAAAGTTGATGTTGCACCAGCAGTTGGAAATGGAGTTGAAGTTGGGTGGCACATGCAGGGCACACGCAGTGTGGCAGCGGGCAGCCGGGCCACAGAGGCAGCACATGAGTGGGCATGCGCAGTTTGTCTGCCAGCGCACCAATGGAGGGCCATGGGTCGCTCACACACACACACAGCGCCGGCCAAATGTCGATGGTGCCAGGTATGTATGCTTATATGGTAGGTGCAATATGAAAACTCATCTAGGAGCGATAAAAGTGTGTACACTGTAAAGGTACACTGTACATGCATGTACATTTACATGTAATACTTCTTGAAGTACAAACTTGCAAAATACTCATGAATACATACTTCAAGTACTAGTAGTATACCAGTGTAAGTATACCTCAAGTACTGTCGCGGTAGTATATTCTTCTGAAGTATACTTCGAAGTATGTACCCCATGTGTATGCGTGTACATCTACGCATGTAGATGCATGTACAGTGTTCTCAAGTACCTCACACGGTCCTTCACAGTACATTTTATACCACGAAGTACTACAAGCACTGGCTTTGCGCCGCTGCCTGGGCGTGGAGCGCTTGCTGGACCGCTGTGGCCTGTGCGCGCGGTGCCCTGGCGGCAC
>JAULBY010013169.1:0-22668 GCA_032358315.1 Ophiocytium majus | reverse complement strand
CAGGCTTCGGCCTGGCTTTCTGCCCCAGCCACGGGAGTACCTGGGCTCAGTCACCTTTTTGGTTTCTTTCACATGTCAACAAGTCAGAAAGCGGTACTCATTTGAACGTTGCACTTGCACAGCATGCTTGCCGTAGATCGTGTGTCCGGGCGTAGAAGCACGCGGTATGTTGCACAACGTAACACATACTTCGGAAATAAGTCATATGCCCTGACACATCAGTAGTCTCTGGTGGTGCTGGTGGTGGCGGTGCTGCTGGCGCGGCTTTTCGCGTCCGGCCTCTGGCCGTGACCAATGTAGCGGGATCAGAGCGAGGAGTGGGACTGCGTGGTCACGTGCTGTTCCTGGTGAGTGCTGATCAATGTGGCGGGATCAGAGCGAGGAGTGGGACTGCGTGGTCACGTGCTGCTCCTGGTGAGTGTGTGTAGCGATGGGTCACAGCGCATCTGTCGTTTGCTGTGCGACATACAAATTGTAAATACGGTGTATACGGTGTATATAGCGTACTTGAAGTGCTTATGCATGCCATGCGGCCAGCACGCCGCGGCCGCAACCATACATATATATGGCCGCATGCCAATGCCCGTACACAGTGCACTCACGATGTAGTGCGCTTGATTTAGTGCGATACCGGTTAAGTGCCGGGTCTGGAAACCTAGCGCCGATCGCATGGCTGCTGCACTGCTGATGCACAGAGCACTATTCGACTTGGTGCGGGTCTCGCTTTGCCGCATGCGGGGGGGCTGACACCACCCCACTTAACATTGCGAGTGCACTGTATTCCCCTTTCCCTCCCGCTGACACCACCGCTCCCCCCCATGGCTGGTATGTGCCGCACAGCACTTCAAACTTTGAAGTTGAAAGTTCCTCATGAAAAGGGTGAAGCACACAATCTGTGCCGTGCTGCTGATGGCCCAGTGACGGACGGTGTCATGTCGCTGAAGCGCTGCAGCGGCGTCCGACCTCTGGCGTGCAGGTCACCCGCTGGTAGCTGCCATGGATGGCGCACCACCGCGACTCGGTGCGCCACCCCAGGACACAGCACTGCCCTCTCCCTCCCGCTCACGCCGCCGCTTGCCCCTCTGACTGTTCACGCGCCGTCTGCGCCTGCGCCATCGCAATGCCCCTTCCCTCCCGCTGACCCCCCCGCTGGCCCCCATGGCTGCGCTTGCGCCTGCGCCATCCCCAGGACACAGCGCCAGTGGCCATGGAGTACATGGAGACGATACACAGGCTGCTCAAGCCCGGCGGCGTGTGGATAAACCTGGGCCCGCTGCAGTACCACTGGGCGCACGCCACAAGCGACGACGCGCGCTACCATGGCAAGTGTCCATGACTGGCCGCACTCGCTGGGCACACCGCATTGCGGTTCCATTTTCCTGCAGGAAACTGTTGTGAATACTTCGAAGTATTTTATTTTGTTTTTATTTTGGCCCACTGCAGTACCACTGGGCGCACGCCACCAGCGACGACGCGCGCTACCACGGCAAGTGTCCATGACTAGCCGCGCTCGTGTGGGCCACCCTCATTCCGGTTCCATTTGGCGTGCGGGAAACTGTTGTACATCCTTCGGAAGTATCTATTTTTATTACATTATTATATGTGTGGCCCGCTGCAGTTCCACTGGGCGCACGCCACAAGCGACGACGCGCGCTACCACGGCAAGTGATGGGATGGCTGACGAGCGCCCTAGGGTGGGCCACCCCCATTCCCGGTGCCATTTTTCCTGCAGAAAAGTGATATTTCTGCTTGCCGACCTGCACCCCATACCCAGACAGTAAACTACTTTCAAGTAGCGTACCGTAGAATTTCGAAGCCTATGTGTCACAGGTGTACTTCTGAAGTATGATTTGCAGTAGTAGGTAGTAGCATATACTTCTCGCACATGCTTGTACTACTGAGGTATATGTATGTACGTGAGAGGCGTAGTTATAAGGTACACATACACATCTGAAGTACACTGGTATGCACTTCCTCCGTTGCATAACACTATTGCCTCAACCTTTAAACAAGCGATTGCATAGCAAAGATGGACTCCAAATGCACAAGTCACTGTAAGAAAATTGAAGAGCACCCCAGAAATGGGGGGTGTACTTGCTTCGGTCACGCAGCATCGTCATGGTGCTAGGTTTACTGCTTTGCAAGGGGGAGCTTCAAGCCAAGTTGGGGGATGAGTGAAAGAAACCAAAAAGGTGACTAATATATGTGTGTGCGTGGTCACTCCAAGAGGTGGCTGATCACTTTTCCGAAGCAGCATGTGCACTACCTGGGTCACGTGACCGGGTCAGCAATCAGGCATACGGACGCTGAGCGACGCGTGCCTGCCATCTGTGTCCCTGAAACGCCTGCGGCGCGCACTCGCCAAGACGGCTGAAAGAGAGCCTGCTGCGTGTGCTGCCGCTGCTCACTCCACCTTGTGGCGCTGCCGCCGCCACCCCTGCTGCCACCTCCGCTGCTGGTGGTCACGATTGCCGTGTGTGTGTGACGGCCTGCGCAGCGTCGCTGGAGCTGTCGTGGGAGGAGGTGCGGCACGTGATTGGCACGTACGGCTTTGAGATCAACAAGGAGGAGATGCGAGAATCCACGTACAACTGCAACCAGGTGACTTCCAGCTTCAAGCGCGTATGACCTCGGGTCTCTGCGACTATCACTTCTGAAGTGTACACAGGTCAAGGGGAGTACTATATAGCCAGTCCACACGTGCCCTCATGTCTTTGTGACTATAGTACTTTTTGAAGTATAGCACTTCAAGTTTGAGCACTTGAAGTACATGTCATGGCCTTGAGATCATCAAGGCGGAGATGCGAGAGTCCACATAAAACTGCAACCAGGTGGCTTATACCTTCTGAGGGCAGTCGTATATCTATATCGCCAGTGTGCACATGCGCTCGTGCCTCTGTGGCTGTGCATTGCATGCTTAGAAGTATGAGGCTGGGGTCAACAAGCAAGAGTCCACATTCAAGCAATCAGGTGACTCATAACTGCAAGGGCAGTACTTTATAGCCGCTGCGCGTATACCTTTGTGTCTCTGTGACTGTATATACACTGCTGAGGTACATGTACTATCGCTTCGAGATCAACAAGGAGAGATGCGAGAGTCGACGTACATCTGCAATCAGGTGACTGCTACCTGCAAGCGAACGTCAGCTCACGTCTCTAGGCCAGTCACTTATCACAACTGCAATCAGGTGGCTTCCAGCTTCAAGCGCATATGACCTGGGGTCTCTAGGCCTATCACTTCTGAAGTATACACAAGTTAAGGGGAGTATCGTATAGCCGGTCCACACATGTCCTCATGTCTTTGCGACTACATACTACAGTAGTAGTACTTTTTTCAGTACAGCACTTCAAGTTTGAGCACTTGAAGTATATGTCATGGCTTTGAGATCACCAAGGAGGAGATGCGCGAGTCGACGTGCAACTGCAATCAGGTGCCGCCTTCTGACTGCCAGCGCGCCTGACCTCACATCTCTCTAGGATGAGTGTGTACTTGAAGTATAAAACAAACATCAAGGGCAGCAGCATACAGCCGGTCCGCACATGCCCTCATGTCTTTGTGACTGCATAGACTTTTGAAGTGTATGTATTTGGCTTGGCAACCAACAGGGAGGAGTTGCGCAACTCCACGTACAACTGCAATCGGGTGCCTTCTACCGTCAAATGCACATGACCTCACGGCTCTAGGACTAGTATACATACGTCAAGGGCAGGGTATATACTTCAAAGTATATAGCTGGTGCACGCATGCTCTCCAATTTTTTGCGACTATTCTTCAAGTATGCATTCCTGGCTTGTGAAAAAAAACGCAATTTACAAGCCAAGAATGCATACTTGAAGAATAGTCACAAAAAAACTTGAGGGCATGTGCGCACCAGCTATAAACTTCGGAATGTAGACCATATCCTGCCCTCGAAAAAAAAAAAAGGAGTCCACGCCCAACTGCAGTCGGGTGCCTGCTGACATCAAGCGCACGTGACATCGCGCCTCTACCAGCAGGACTAATGTGTGAACACCAAGGGCAGCGGCGCATAGCCGGTGCGCAAGCGCACGCCTGTGTGTCTATATTTGAAGCATACACTCCTGATAATACCACATACATAACACACATATGTAATACATAATATTATATAATCTCAGTTGTATGGTGCGGGTTGGCATTGTGCGGCAAAAGTATCAAAATTGCCACCTCCCCTGAGCAAGGCTGCTGCATGCTGCCACAAACAGTGTAGCACTTGCACTTCCCAGGTGCGCATATTCGCAGTCAAAAATGGCTTAGCTTGTTGCTCGCCAGCACGGCAAGGGCACACAGACGTACGCGCATGTCGCACGATTCGCTCATATTGGCATCGTGACAGCTCTGTCAATTGCCCAAGGAAAGTAAAGGCGTCTCGCTGAGCCGTGAGGTTCTATCGGGTTTTACTGCCGCATTGTGCCGACTACTGCCTGGGTCAATCAATTCTGTTGGACTCAAACCGTGGGGGGTGGGGGGGTTACATTATTTCGGCAGCCAACCGACAAGAACATGAGTACACCACCCTGGGGTTTACTGTAGCTGCCACCGCGAAACCATCTGGATTCAAGTCGCTGTGGAGCCGCTGAGCAGTTACCCAAGTAAATGACCCGTGGCACTACCTGAAGAGTAGGCCGCACACCAGCCCTGTCACTCTTGGGGGGTGAAGACATCGCCCCTCACTGGCAGCGTGGCATCTGTCCCGCACCTGGCGCTATGTACAGTATTATTGTTTTGCACTTGCGGGCGGGCGAGAGCCCATGCCATGCACGCCAGCATGCATGAGGCACTCATGTAGTAGAACTACTTGGAACTATAGTGTACGCGTGTATACATGTCCACAAGTTCCTGAGGCCGCGCCCACTTACCGAGGCGGGGCGGGGCGAGCCGAGGGCTCTCGCGTGGCCTGCCAGGGTGCCTGTGCTGCTTGATGGTGCGCATGCACGAACGCCAGCAGCGGCAGCTGCTGCGGCTGCTGCCGCAGCTGCCTGCATCTGCTGGCTTGTGCAAAAACTCAAACCAGCAATTGCCGGCACAGGTACTGCACCACAGTCCTGCTACCATAGTTCCCACAAGCGATTGCACGTCGCATCCATGGGCCTGTCACAGGTGGCCGCTGTTGCACCTGCCGCGGTTGAATTTTACTGCTGACAACTCCCCTACTGTGCCCTGAAAATGCCCCTTCACTCTAACAATAAAGCTGCACCACTTCAAGTGCATTCATGCGGCACATAACACCCCCCCCCCTGCTTTGGCTGTTGCCGCTGCCCCCCTGCTACCACCCCACCCTCCCGCTGCAGCGTTCCATGCTGCGAAACGTGTTTCGGACCATCTTCTTCGTGGCCACCAAGTTCAAGTACAGGCCCTCTTAAACGGCGCGTCAATGCTCCTGATGAGGAATCCCCACGTCAGTGTGCGTACACTGTGCCCGCCTAAGGGGTCCGCACTGGAGAACCCGCTAAGGCGCGGTCAACGCCACCCCGCATGCCTACTAGTACTACTAGTAGTACTAGTAGTAGTACTATAGTTGCATTGAATTGCACTTGTGGGCGGGCAAGAGCCCACGCCATGTCCGCCAGCACGCCCACTGGTGGCCATGGCAAACTACTAGTACACACGTGCGGACGCGCACGCGCACGCGTGCGCTCGGCACACCAGGGGCAGGCAGGGCAGCCAAAACTTGGTATGGGATGCGCGCACATTGCCACTGCATGCGCACTCTGTTGCACCAGCTCCCGAGCGCAATGGCGGCAGGTGTCTGGCCGCGCACGCAGAAGCGCTGGCGCTGCGCCGCCCGGATGCCGCGGCGCAGTTGCCTTCAGCGGCATGCGCGCTGCCTTTGTATGCGCGTGAGTTAGGGCCTCCAGACGGCGGTATATCGTGTGGCGGGCCGGCCTGCACACTCGGACGCCCCGCTCGCCTCTCGACCTGGCTCCCGTTGCGGGTGTTCGCACAGTTGCTGGGAGGTGTCTTGTCCACACCGACAGGTGCCTCCTGTGTGCGCGTGTGCCCTGCCCGCAGCAGTGGTCACTGCTTAGCTGCACTGGCAGCATCCGCGCCTTGCACCGGTGAGCTTAGTCGCCCCATAGTTTGTGGCAGAGTGCCCTCTGCCATGGTTCGACCACACTGTCCCCCCACACAGGTTGCGTGATGACTTTATGATAATATATATGGAGTATGCATGAGCGGTATAACCTCGGCGAGGGGTGGCTGGCGCACATATGCAAGCACATGGTGCTTCCATGTGTGTCAGTGGCCATGCTCTGCTTTGTTTGACTGTTGGTCAGTGAGTGACTGCGCGTGTGTTCGGCTGAGCACTACGCCTGGCTGCCGCTGCCCTTCTGTTGTCATGACCCCTATGTTGCCATGACCAGCACCAACGAGCCTTTGACAACACCATGTTCGGGTGTTGTTACATGCTCTGATGTGTTGCTATAATGATCCAAGTTGCGCAATGCATTTCGGTGTGTGGTTCTACCGGTGGAACACTGAACTGTGACAGACAGCCGCCCCACCGGTGACCGCTGTACAAGGGGGTGCTCGCATGTGTTAACACTTGCAGGCAATGTGCCTTATCGTAAACAAATCAAATGTGCACGTGAGGTGGGCGCTCCCCATTTCTTGAAATCGAATGATGTTGTTTGACATCACCACTGGCAGA
Organism: Ophiocytium majus; assembly: GCA_032358315.1. Classification (NCBI taxonomy): domain Eukaryota; class Xanthophyceae; order Mischococcales; family Ophiocytiaceae; genus Ophiocytium; species Ophiocytium majus. The sequence continues at coordinate 15,997 of JAULBY010013169.1, read as the reverse complement.
TACATGCATGCCTCACAAGATGATGCGCACCACGTGCGTACGCGTACACACGCGCAAGCTCCACTCCTCTCTCTATGGAGTGCGCGTTGCAAAGCGCTGGAGAGCGAGCCAGCGGCGGCCGCAGCAGCAGGAGACCGCCCGGTAGGCGGGGAGCCGCACCGCCGCTGCCGCCGCAGCGGGTTGTGACAATGGGGTTCAGGAGACAGCGCGGTCACCTGCTGCTTCTCATGACAGCCCTCACACTGCGGCACACCTCTGCCTTCGCACCTCCAGCAGTCACCCGCTGCCCCCGGTGCAGCGCCGCCGCCGCCACCACCATCTTGGCCAGCACCCTCCCCGCAGCTGGGGATGGCGAGGACCAGCAGCCGCAGGCGCCGGAGCGGAGGTACCGGCCCCGTGGCGCTCACCTCAAGCGGGACGACAGCGGCCTGCCTGTGGAGGCCGTGTACGCGCCTCGAGTGAGCCAGTACCTCACTAAAAAGAGGCTGGAGGGTGCCTCTGGCGGCACCAAGAGGGTAAGGGCCCAAGGCTTGGAGAGGGAGGACGGGCTCAACAACGCGCAGAGGCTGCGGGTGCTGGGGGGGACAGCCAAGGGCAGGAGGCTAGAGTCACCAGAGGTGGGTTGGCGTTGTTGACGTTGCTGTTCGTGGCTGTGAGCCAAGTGCTGCGCTGCTGTCGTTTTTGTGTGTCACGGCCAATGATGCAACGGCTTTGAGAGATGTGGATCTGTGCAGTAGGTCGTTGGAGGATTGGCAAGGTTCCTCTGGTGCTGTCTGCAGCAGCAGGAGCGCGACAGGTGTGTGTGTGTGTGCAACTTGGTGCAAGTTGAAGTTGGTTCAAGTTGTTGAAGTTGAGGTGGTGCAGTGGGAGCAGTCTGAGTGCTGTGCTCACCGGCAGCAGCAGCACACGCAGGTGTGCGGCAGGTGCCGCAGACAGCTGAAGTTCCACGCGCAAAATTGCACGTGCAACTCATATGTGCTGGCATTCACGCTAGTCTGGTCACCACAACAATGCTGCAGATCACTTTTGTAGCCAGGCCCACATCACAGTGCACAGGCACAGCACGTCTACTTGACCGCCCACTCAGCGATCAGGTGGTAGCTACATATCCGCTCCAGCTTACCCCCCAAAACAGACGGCTGAACTGCCACCCACAAATTGCACGTGCACGCAGCACCAGCTTTCCTTTTTTGGGGGGCACTTGCAGTGCACGACCATGTGCATTGGGAGGTCATAGGCGCACAGACGGTTTTTTTGCCCGTTGTTGTATGTTATATAATAATGTTGTTGTATATGTTATACCTCTTGAGTATGTTATATTTGATTAGGCGGATTGGTTACCTGCACTGGCATGCGCACGCACCTGACTTGGAGCAGCTGGTACATCAGGCTGTGTCCATGTGGGCCATGGTTTGAAGCTCCTTTGTTACCCAGTGTGCGCGATGATTCGTGGGAACCGGTACCTTGTGCCGATCTCAGCACCACAGGCCTGGTGAGTCTGTGTGCGGGCAGTGTAATTTTTTGCTTTTTGGGGGATTTTTCACAAAGCTCGTGTATGGTAGGGTGCCCGTGTAAATAGTAATGGGTCAGGGCTCATAACATATCTCATACGTTGCAAATAAAATACGGTGTACGTCGGCGCCTAGACACGCGGTATACGGCGTGCGTGCCGTAAAATACTTTTATATACATGCGTTATCCACCGTGTTTGCCTGTGTCATACGGCGTACAATGAAGGATTGTATAGTACGCTGTGACCCATCACTACGTGTGATTTTGTCACGCTGTGACCCATCAGTACGTGTAAGCGTGTGGTGCTGCTCCACCCCCTTCAACGCGCAAATATACCCGCATAAAGACTGTTGGAGCGCTAAATAGGCACCAGGCAGCAGTTTTTTAAGGTAGCTGGCCCTTATAATGTACTGCAAACTAGAAGTGCTTCGGCGTATGTAAATAAACTGCTGTTGGTGGACCGAAACAGGTATACACATATATACATATATATATATATATACAAATAAACTGCTGTTGGTGGACCAAAACAGGGGGTGGGGTTGAGTCACTTCGGGAGGCGCTACAACTGTTGCAAACGCCACCTACTCTAACTTTTTTTGTTGTTTTTTGTTTTACCATAGCTGTGTCGATCAGATGAGCCAAAACCATTTTCTGGAGGGTAGATCACATTCGGAGCCATGCAAGCAGTCACAGCAGAAACAGTCGCAGCACGTAGTTCACCCGGCCCAATGTGCAGGGAGTAGGCAATAGGTATCGTTTAGTGCCGAAGTGGTTGCCCGAACCAATTACCTCTGGTAACCATTTTGGGGGCTCCCCCCCCCCCCCGCGCCATTGAAGTGCGTTATCAGCAGCAATGAATGCTGTACGGTAACTTACTTGGACACTTGTTGGGGCGGCAAAAGCAACGCAACCCCGCCCCCACTGTTTGCGCCACAAGAAAAGTAACTGACCTAGGCGACCATTTACCACTTTTAGACGGTGCATACCCACCGCAGCTTACCCCGCTGTTTACATACCCTGCTGCTTTCCAGCACACGCAGTCAGCAGTGGTCCAGCGGAGCTCTCTCTGGTGCGTCGGCCCGCCTGTTGCTTGCCCCTCCAACCCCCTGCGCCCCCCCCCGCCCCCCCAACTGCCCCCCAACAGGTGCACCTGCGGCCTATGAGTGTATGCAGCAAATATGGCTAATGTTTCGAGGAAAACTAGTGATAGCAACACACATGTATTATATTACATGTGTTATATATTTTATTCCTTTAGTATATATGTTACATGTACACTGTACCAAAAGTTATACTTCATTATATGTTTCTTACATACCATATATGGTATATATTTGTTTTTGTGCATTCCCACCCCCACAGGTGTGTACCTGCGGTTGTATGGGTAACATCTGGTGCTCTTGCATGGCCCCAGCATAATAAGTTATCACCCGTGTTTGGACAAGAAACAATATAAATGTACATACGTTTTTGTGCCCCTACAGGTGTACCTACGGCCAATGAGTATAGGCTGCAAATATGGCTGTAATGTTATGAGAAAAAACGTTGTAAGCAGCACGCACAGCTGGCTTTTGGTGGCACTGCACAAGTAAGCCCTGTTGGTAGTTGTACTCTGAATCATCCCTAGCCCTCAAGGACACTGACCGGCGCGTGTAGGTGCGGGGCTGTCTGGTGCTTTTCACCAGGTGGACAAGTCACCCCACAAGCTTCGGCCTGGCATTTTGCCCCAGCCACGGCAGTATCTGGGCTTCGCAGCCTTTCAGATTTCTTTCACAACATACATATTCACACCGTAACAAACACTTTTGCGCGCCTGCAGGTGTACCTTCGGCCCATGATGGGCAAGGTCAAGGAGGCGCTGTACAACACGCTGGCGAGCATCGGCGTGTTTGACGCCGCCGCGGGGCCGCGCTTCCTCGATCTGTTTGCGGGCTCGGGCTCGGTGGGCGTGGAGGCGCTGAGCCGCGGCGCCGCGTATGCCACATTTGTGGACCTGAGCGCCGACTGCTGCACGGTGGCGGAGCGAAACGCGGCGGCGTGCGGCTTTGAGGGGCGCGGCAGGTGCGTGGGCGGCCTGTTTTTTTCTACGTCAATTTTTTGTTTCTTTTTAATACTTCGGAAGTACATGCAAAAATGGTAGTTGGGAAAATAGGGCAAGCCACGTTTGTGGACCTGAGCGCAAACTGCTGCTCGGCGGCGGAGCGGAACGCGGCGGCGTGCGGCTTTGAGGGGCGCGGCCGGTGGGTGACTGAGTTGTGACCTGCCGATGAACTTTTTATTGATGTATTGACAAGACACCGACTTCAAAAGTAAGCAGATCCCACATTTGTGGACCTGAGCGCCGACTGCTGCGCCGTGGCAGACAGGAACGCGGCGGCGTGCGGCTTTGAGCGGCGCGGCAGGTGTGTGACTCATTTAAAAAACAAAGAATTGAGCGGGGGGGGGGGTTCTTGTTCTGTGGTTTAAAAATTTAATCCAAAGAGAGTAAAGAAAAACGCACGCCACATTTGTGGACCTGAGCGCCGACTGCTGCGCGGTGGCGGAGAGGAACGCGGCGGCGTGCGGCTTTGAGGGGCGCGGCAGGTGGGCGTCTGATGCTTTTTGTCCATTGAATGATTTCGTTTTACATCTTTTTTCGGGAGTCATGTACTGTAGTGTATATGCCGTTCACCTAAAACTCACTCCACCTTTGTGGACCTGAGCGCCGACTGCTGCGCGGTGGCGGAGAGGAACGCGGCCGCGTGCGGCTTTGAGGGGCGCGGCAGGTGCGCGGGCGGGGTGGCTGCTTTTCTTACCCTGGTCATCATTGATACTTGCTGCTTCTGAGAAGTAAATTATATATGTCTTCTACATTGTACTTCAACACGGCGGCATGCAGCGGCTTTCAAAGGCGCGACGGGTGCGCGGGCGGCGGGGCAGCTGAGCTGTGGTACTGTCTCCATTGTCAAAGTAGCTGGGCTGGGTCGCACTGTTACTGTTGGTGGTGGTGTTGCTGGCTTCAAAACTAGCTTACCGCCCAAACCAGGACCTTTGCGTATTTTTGTGTAGAAATGGTAGGGGAAACTGCTTTTGAAGGTCTTCACACGTGGCTCCTCAAGAAGCATGCTCCCCCCTAATGTTTGGGTCCAGCAAAGTTGACCCGGGCACCTCTACACGCGGTCGCGCATGGGCACTGCCATGTCGGCTCGTGTGACTGGGGCTCTTGCACGCCCACCATTGCAAATGATCTAAACTACTTGGCCACTGGAAGGTAGTGGACTTGTGTGCGAATCAATAAAAACTATGTTATTGTAAAAAGTAAAAAAACACTTCACCACTACAAATTACCTTCTACTACTTGGCACCCAGTGGCCGTGCTGGCATACATGACATGGGCTCTTGCACGCCCACAAGTGCAAATAATTAAAGCTACTACTACTGTAGTATTTTCCATATGAGGTGATGCATGTACTTCAAGTATTAGTAGTCCACCTCAATTTGCTGCGAGCGGCAGCGGAGTGGTGTGAAGGGCGCGGCCGCTGCCACAGTGGCTATCAGTGAACGCGGAAATCATTGGCGTCCTGTTGTTTGGCGCTTTTCGATGTCCCTTGAGTAGAAAGGGGCGGGCTACCAAAAGCTGGGGCCAATAGCTCTCTGGATAACCGAACTTGAAACGTCTAATACAGCTAACGAGCTCGAAATCTCGAAGAATGTGCGCTAGAGTAAGTAACTTCGCAGTAAATGGCCAGAAGTAACTGTTTTTCGCCCGTAATATCAACCGAATCGAAGTGTCTACTACAGCAACAGGCTTAAAATTTTTGATGCATGTCCGCTGACGAACGTGTCTTCACAGTAAATGGCCAGAAGTAACTGTTTTTCGCCCATAATTGTTTTTTTGGGGGGGGGGCGCGGGCAGCAGTTTTGGCAGTGAATTACTCACAGGATAACGGCACAGGTGGCGCGGCTTGCACAGTACCTGCCCAATTGTACTGTATTGTACCCAGCTCCCCGTCCCCCCCCCGCCGCCCATCCCCTAGCTGGGTATAACACAGAACAGCTGGGCAGGTGCCGTGCAACCGCCCACCTGCCCTCTTTATCCTGCAAGTACCCCAGTGTGGCCTTCAATGGCAGGCCTCGGGAAGCGCGTATGTAGTACCATGTAGTGCTGCCAGCTTGCACGAAAGCACTTTTGAAGTACTCTTCAGCGACCGCATGGGCCACATGTGCGGCGTAGCTGCACGTGCCATGTTACTTGTGTATGTGGGCGTTGTGCCGCGTGCTTGCATGCTAACCCAACCGCCAGCCCCATCCTTTGCGTGCACCATGTGTAATACGTTCTGCCAGTATGTCCCCGTGTTGTACTAGGGTGTACATCGATGACACCCTCGCCGCCCCCGCGCGGCTGCAATTCGCCCCTCGGTCTACGCCTGCCTTTGTCAGCACATGAAGTGCATCAGCAGCAGGCTGCGCAACACGCATGCCACCCATGGGCTTACATCCCTGCACTTTTACTCTGCTGCTACTGTGCCTGCTGCCGCTGTGCTACGGCCGCCGCTGCCTGCTGCCTCTGCCGCCTGCTGCTCCCGCTGCCGCTGCTGCCTGCCGCCACTGCTACTGCTGCCGCCGCCACCGCCGCGCCAACCACCGCTGCTGCCGCCGCCGCCACTGCTGCTGCCGCCGCCGCCACTGCGCTGCCGCCGCCGCCACCGCTGCTGCCGCCGCCGCCACCGCCTCCCCCACCACACAGGGCGGTACGCGGCGACGTGCTCGCAGTCCTGCGCACGCCCGAAACCTTCGGCCTCACGCAACCATACGACGTCGTCACCATCACGCCGCCCTACCAAGAGGTCGTGTACGGCGACCTCATCTCCGCGGCCGCGCACTCCCCCCTTGTCACTGAAGACACCGTCGTCGTCATAGAGTACCCGGTGGAGCTCGGCTGCCTGCCTCACGTCATAGGCGACGGGCGCCTGGTGGGGCTGCGCAACCGCCGCTACGGCCGCACGGTTCTCGGCGTGTACATCTGCCGGCCGACGGGGCGCATGGACCTTGCCGACTCGCGCCCAGAGGAGTTTGTCAGCCTCAAGCGGCGGTGACGGGCGGCGGGTCCAACATAAGTTCAACTGTGTGCAACTTCAACTATGTGTAAGTCCAAGTTGAAGTTGTGCTGCAGGCGTGCAGCAGCAGCAGCGGCATTCTACGGCCGCAGCGGCGGCGGCCCGCGTGCGTTTGCCGCGGCCCGTCGGTTGCGGGTTTTGGCAGCCGCAGCTTTCGCATTTGTGTAGCACGGTGCCAACTGCACGGCTGGCGGGGGGCGCGATGCGGCACGGCTTGCCCGGCCACAACACATGCCGCGGGCGGCGCTGCATGGGCCGTGGGGGTGTGTCTGTGGGGCGGCGGCGCCATGCGGCTTGCCCAGGCTGTACGCCGCTTTGCTGCAAGCGCGGCTGCGCAGCGGTGGCGGCTGGCGAGTGAGGCAGCGCCAGGGGTGACAGGAGGTGCGGGGGCTGGTGCGGCCACCTGCCGCATGCCGCTCCGACCGCCGCTGCATGAAAGGGCATTGGTGCAGAGTTGCGGAAAGCTGCTTAGCACATGGGGGTGCGAGAGAGACAGAGAGATGCGCGGCGTGGGACTCGTGCCTGGGGGCTGCAGTGCCCCGCTGGCAGGCGTGTGCCTTAACTTCAGACCATTTGCACACAACGATGTGGGCGCGGTCGCTTACATGGACGCGTGATACGTTTTCGGGGGTGCGTGCGCTCCTGCTGCTTGTCCGCTTGAAGCAGCCTGTGATTTGAATCTCATTGTGCCAGTGCATGCCGGTCTCGGGGCAGCAGCAACACTTCAGTGGTCGGTGGGCACAGCAGTGGCAATTCTGACAGCTCCGCTGCGGCTGCCGGGAGACGCCTGTTCTCTTTGCAGGCGTTCGGCACTGGCAGCAGTGATGTGGGCACATTGTACACGTACAACCACATACTTCTGAAGAACCTACTTGGGGTATGTACATGTACAGGACACATTGTGCTGAGCATTGCCAGCTTTTTCGCTACCTATCTGATCCCTTTTTCTGGTCACGCACGCACCGTGTGCTAAGGGCTGTCCGCGCCCTACGCGGAGTTTAATACGAGTACATACTTTGTAGAACAAGCATGTGCTTACATACACGACATATCGGCAATCTCGGAGTGGCAGCCGGGGGTGTACTCACCAACTTGACAACATCAAGTGGAGAGACACTCTACGGCTCCCTGCTAAGCTGCTAGTTCAAGTGCAATGGCAGCAGCGGAGCGCGCTACTTGGCACGAGCGTGTCCGGCACCACTGTCAGACGTGCTCTCAACACACACACGCACACGAACACACGCAATCGCCGACACACACACCGCGAAGCATCACAGGTGTGTATTGCTTGCCGTCTCTTGCACCGTCCCTTCGCCCTCCGCTGTAAACCAACCCTGCGCATCGACACTCCGCATCGCTCACACAGTGCGCGCGCCGCCCCCCCCCGCGCGCCACACAACCCCCCCCCCCCCCTTGCCACAAACCATTCCTCATCCCCTATGCACATCAGTGGTTGTAAAAACAAAAGGAGGGCGGCGCTGCCACTCCAGCGCCGCCACGTGTACCACACCTAAAGACCGCAAACGACGGTGGCACCGCGCTCGCGCAATGCAACGGCTGCTGCTCTGTGGTGCCGCCAGTACTGTAGTAGCTGCTATACACGGTTGCCAAGGTGCTGATCACTCTTGACAGGGCAGTCGCTGGGCGGCAGCGGCCGTGGCAGCGGCTGCAGCAGCAGCCCTCCCCACAACTCTGCCGCGCGCCGCCCCCCCCCGAGCGCTCAACGAAAACCGTGGAATGCTTGTGAGGAGGGGGGGGCGCCAGAGGTTGAATGTGGGCGCTCGCAGCACACACTCGGCACATGTAACGCCGCTGACGCGAGGCGCTGGCTGGCGGGCGCTGCCATGTCGCAGACATTAGCTTCAGCGGTGGGCTGGCAACTTGTCCCCACACAGTGTCCTTGCTGTGGTCTGCCTATAGGCCGCCGCTGACAGCCCCCAACCTGTGGCATGGAAAGGGCACTCCATGGACAGCCGCCAGCAGCGCTGCTCAGCCCTAGGCCATGCATGTAGCACCCCCCCGTGCGGCCCCGCCGTGGCTGCTGAGCACCGCTGCTGCTGCTGAGCGCCGCTGCTGCTGCTGAGCGCCGCTGCTGCTGCTTAGCGCCGCTGCCGCTGCTCAGCACAGCTGCTGCTGCTGAGCGCCGCTGCCGCCCCCCCCCCCCGTGGCGCATGCGCAACTATAGTTGAACTTGCAGTTAAATTGAAGTTGTACCAGGTAACAAAGTTGAAGAGTTGAGAAACACCGCCGGGGGCCTCAGTGAAAGAGCCCGAGGCCGCCGCCCGCCTTGAAAAGCGCGCCCACCGTCGCCTGTGCGCTCGCCAGGTGCGCCAGCGACCGTAGTTGCAGTTGCAATTACCTTCAAGTCGCAAGCTTGAAGTTGGCAGCGCCGGCTGCCGTCAGTGGAAGAGCCCGAGGCCGCCGCCCGCCTTAAACAGCGCGCCCACCGGCGCCTGCGCACTAGCCAGGTGCGCGAGCGACCGCGCAAAGTCCCCCCTGCGGCTGGGCAGCGACAGGGACGGGGACGGCGGCGGCGCCATGGCCCCCTCCAGCCACTGGGCGAGGGAGGAGTGGCGGCGCCACCTTGGCCAGCGGGAGGTGAGCGCCGCATCGAGGTTGGTGCCGGTGAGGGTCTTGTAGAGGTCGCCTGGGTGAGGAGTGGTGTGTGGGGCGTTGGGTGGCGTGCGTGGTGGTGGGAGGAAGGGGGGTGAGAAGGGAGGGGGGGGGGGGGGGGACGGGAGTGGTTTTGGTGAATTCTGCCCTGGGATGTGGAAAGGCTGTTGCATATTGTGCGAGTAGAAAGCATCATCAGCCATGCGGGCTGCGTCTGTTCGTAGCCGACAAGATGATGATGCTCAGCACTAAGGACCCTGATGTCAAGCACAGCATGTTGCTAAAGTACTGTTGGCGGACTGACAGAGGTACTTTTTAAAGGCACAGACGCGGCATTCAACACATGGGCATCTCTTTGTACATCACTAATACCGAAGCAGCAGTTCGGTTTTCTTTTGTCGCACATGGTTAAAAAAAAAGTATACCCTAGTCGGAAAGCCAAAGTTGAACATTCCTAATTTGAACCAGGTACCATCATTTCTTGTAGAATCACGTTTTACTTCTCACTGATGTGAACAATTCTTAAAAATTTGTAACTGTGGCGGGCTGCAGCTCACCTGCAAAGTCCTGGCAGTTCCATGAGGCAACGCCATAGGGCCGGCTCTGCACACGCGCACGGCAGTGGCACAGCAGTTCATAGCACCAACACGCCATGAGCCAGCGGAGTGGCGGCAGCCGCGCACACAGAGGTGCGAGGCCCCGTCTCGTAAGTGCTTAGCGCCAGAGGAAGCCCACACAAGTGGCGCGGGTAGTGAGGGGTGTGTGTGTCGTGTGCTGCAGGCCTCCAGACTGTAGAGGGAGTCAAAAGACCTTGCTGGCTGGCTACTACAGAGGGGGGCGGCGTGGCTGTATCGTGGCAGAAGAAGATGGAAGTGTGGAAGGCTGGTGCAGGAGCAGACACGAGGCGCCATGACGTAGGGTTGGCATGGGCCGCCAGTACAGTGCACTCGCGATGTCGTTTGCTGTGATTCAGTGCGGTACGCGGTTTGATGCGGGGTTCAGAGGCCTTTCACAGACTACATGATTCTGTATAAACAATAAGTGATGGGTCACAGCGTATAATTTTTGCATTATACGCCGTATAACATATGTAAATACGCCGTATAGTGTATGCAGATGAACGTATTTATACGGCGAATACGCCGTATATCGCGTTTCTGGGCGTAGAAAAAACGTAGGAATACGCCGTATTTTGTATAATGTATAAAATATCTTGTACGCCGTGACCCATCACTATAAACAATACACAACGCCACATTTGATGTAGTGCAGGTTTTGCTTTAGCGCGGGGTGCTAGGGTGGTGACACCACCCCGCACTGAATCGCGAGTGCACTGTATGACCCGTCTCCCTAATTGCGCGCAACCCCGTCACACCAAGCTCAGTCGCATCCCATCACCACCTCTAGCCCCTTGTACACTCCACTTCCTGTACCCCAGGCCGTTCAATGATATTACAGTAGTAATGTACTTGAGAGGTATAATACCAGCTCTCAAGTAGTGGTACTACTCAAAGTGTTTATCACTATATAACTGTGAGCATGTCTATGTGTGGCCGGGCACACCGCCGCTTGACGCTGGCTCGCATGACCTGGGCCCTTGCACGCCCACAGTTGAAAATAAAGAGAACTACTTCAAATGCGCTGAAGTGTAGTAAAGCCACCCCACGCTCACAGCAGAGCGAAAACGCATCAGCATGTGCAGTCCTGCCCCAGCACCAGCGACCTCTACGGTCCACCGCAACCTCCTTCCCAGCTCTTAACTGCCAAGCTGACACACCGACGGCGCCGCGTGCCCATGTCATGCGAGGTGGGACTGCAACAGAAAGCCATGGTGTCGCGACTGGAGAGCGCAGCCACTGACCCCACGCCCCGGCATGAAGCTTGAAGTTGTGGAAACGCCCACCTGCCAGCAGCGCAGCCCATCACTGAGCTGCACTGTTGCCAACACGCCCGACTTGAAGTTGGCAGCTGCCGTATACCTCGGTTGACAGTGCTTCGTAGGACGGCAGCTTTACTTGGTGGTCAAGTCGCCAGCACGTCCAAGTTGAAGTTGGCACAGCCGCCTCACATATATCTCCCGAGTACTTGACAGACCGACGGCTGCGTTGGTTGTCAAGTACAAGTTGAGCTTGAAGTTTCAGTTGAAATTGTAGATGAAGTTGCACAAGTTGAAGTTAAACTATAAGTTGAAGTTGTAATACAAGTTGTGCACCTGCCAGCGGCGCGTGCGCTGCAGCAGCGCGTCGAGAGCGCGCGCGGACGCGGCCGCGTCGAGCCGGTGGTCCGCCCCCGCCGAGAACACCTGCCCGGGCGAGAACTTGTTGGTCGCCGCCACGTCGCTCAGAAGCTCCGCACGGCCTTTGCCGGAGGGCGCCGCCAGGCTGCGCGCGCACAAAACCGGCGGTTGCACAATTTGCTAAGCGGCTGTGGCGGTTGCAAAATTTGCTCAGCGGCTGTGGCAGTTGAAAATTTGTGATCAGCGGCTGTGGCAGTTGCACAATTGGTGATCAGCGGCTGTGGTGGTCAGCGGTGGTGGCTGCTGTGTGCGGCGCGGTCAGGTGGTTGTTGGTGCGGGGCACGCTTGCGGTGGTGGCGCGGGGTGGTTGATGGGCAGGTTGTCTGGTGTAGGGGGGTTGCGCTGGCGTGTGGGGCTTGGAATGCGGCATCCACTTGCTGCAAGCTGGCAGTTGCGGGGCGAGGCACTATCGTACCGTGTGGTACTGGGACCTAGCATTGGCTGAGCTTGCGCACGCTGCCGCACAGCACCAGCCCAATCATCCGTAAGTGCAACAACTGCTGAGGGGGCAGCGGACGCGGGCCAGGCCACACATGCTTACTTCAGCTTGCGCAAGTTCAAGTTGGTTGGACTCCAATTGGCACAATGTCAAGTTTCTCTTTTACTTGTCCGTTGTACGTCAACTTGCACAAGTTGAAGTTGGCGCACCTGAGCTGCAGCTTGCGCAAGTTGCAGTGGTTGTAATCCAAATGGCACAAGGTAAAGTTTGTTTCCAACCGTCATATCTGCACTTCACCAAGCTGAAGTTGAAGTTTGCGCACCTGGGCTGCAGCGAGCTGCGCACGACCATGCCCGTGTCAAACAGCTCCGCGATCAGCACCAGACCGTGCTCCCGGTCCTCACGGCAGTCCAGAACCACGCCAGCGTGATACGGCCTGTACATGCTGAAGCGCACTGGCGGCAGGGCCGTGGGGGCTTCGCCGGTGGAGGGGTGCTCCCGCAGCTGCTCCAGGCCCGCCGCCTTGCCGGGGAACAGGGTGTCCCCAAAGTTGAAGTGGTGCAGCTGCAAAGGGGGGCGGAGGGGGATAGGAGTTGAAGTTGATGAGTTGAGGTTGGAGTTGAAGTTATTGAATTGGCGTAGGAGTTTAAGCTGGTGCATTGGGGTTGGAGACAGAGGTGTCATGTTTGTGGTAAACACGCGCTGTTGAAGTTGCCGGGGGGTGGTGTGCATATAAGTTGGGTTAGCTAGGTGTGCTTTGGTGCCGGTGCCAGTGTTGTGGCCAGCTGCTGGTGTACTCAGCAAGGCCTGAAAACAGTGTCCGTTTCCGCACAAAAAGGCAATTCGAGTGTTAGTGATGCTGTTGCTGCTGGAGCTGTACTCTGCTGCTGCTGCTGCTGCTGGTGCCAGCTGGCTTGCGTGGGGTGCTTACCGCATTGAACCGCACCACGTGGGTGAGCAGCGAGATTGGGTACCAGAAGGCGTCCACCGTGCAGCTGGGTGGGTCTCCAATGTTGGCCTCGAGAGCCGCCAGCGTGGCGACAGCCCTCTTGTTGTTGAGCCTCCATACACCATGCTTTTCCCCTCGCCTGCTGCCTCCCAGAGTGCTGCGCACTGCGCCTTCGGGAAGGAAAGAAGCGGCGGTGCTGGTAGCTGCTGCTGCGCACACCAGGAGCAGCAGCGGCAGGGACTGGCTGAGCCGTGGCGGCGCCATGGCGCCCGTCTCCGTGCAGCAGCAGCAGGGGCTATGCAAAGTGGTTGAACCGTGCTGTTCAGCAGCAGTCCGCGCCCGTAACGTGGCAGTGAAAGCCGCTCGGCGGCGCACTAGCTAGCGGTAACAGAAAGCCGGTGAGGCAGCGGCTGGTGCTGGTGTCGGTGTACCCAACCAGCAAGTCTCCCCTCCGTCCCCTCGCCGCAAGGCTGTTGGCGCAGCTCGCCTTAAGGGGGGGGGGATCCTAGCCAGACCCCCGGTAAAAATAAAGAGCAACCAGGCAACGGCAGCAGCGGCAGCAGCTGCACTCTACTGGGGCGCGCTGGCGGCAGCGGGTGCCAGGCAGCCCCCGCCCCTCTCCTGCACGACTCCTGCAACTGCTGCACCTGCTGCTGGTGGTGGTGCTGGTGAGCAGCTCAAGTGGCTCCAGAGGCGTGAACTGAAGCCACGTGTCCTCAGCGCCCGTTGGCGCCTTTTTCCCCGTTTCAAAGCGCTGGAGTGCAACAGCATACCCAAGGATCGGCTGCCCTGCCTGCGCAGCTGCCCTGGTGGCGGGGACACCATCGCCGCCGCCAGCACCAGCGGCAGAGGGCGCTGCGTGGCAGCAGCACAGGCAACAGCCCCATGCGTCGGCGGCTGGTTGTTCTGCTGGCGGTGCTGCACGGCGCCCACGCTGGCTGGCCTTGGGCGTCAGCACTGGCCGAGGGGAGCAGCGCAGCATCTGGCGAGTCCCAGGCGAGCATGGGCGGCCTGGGCGACTGGACTCTCGCCAACTTGGATGCGGCAAACGCGACCGCAGTACTGGCTGCAGCACTCGGCCCACAGCAAAGCTGCACCTTGAGAGCTGTTTGGTTCCCAATCGAGGCTCTAGCGCCACCTGGAGGGGCCAGATGGTGGGGAGCAGGGGACCCTCTCGCCGCTCAATGGTACCCAAGGTTATTCCAGGCCGTCAACTCCACTGCGGAGGTGCTGGTAGAGCGCGTGCCACCGCGGCTCAGCCTGTACAGGCAAGCAAACAACAGCCTTTCTGGTTGGCAAGCACCTGCAGCCGAGCACCTGCCTCCCAGCTGTTACCGCTGCCCTTGATGATGCTTTCACTGCTGGCGCCACACACACACAACCTTGTTGCAATAACAGTGCGGAGGCCACCGCTTCAACCGCTTGCGCCGGTAAGACACTGCCACCATGCATCCATCATGGCTCGGCAGTTAACCCTAGGGCCCACACCTGGCACCACTACATACACTATGCAGCTTATCAGTCCTCATTTGCCCTGTTTTAACTCATTACATCATACAGTCAAGGTTTCCATAAATCTTTTACACGGTGACACGCCCCGACCAAGCACCAGGACCGCCAACACATCGTCTCTTTCAGACACTTGCCACAGACCCCCACGCATCCTGGCGCCATGCCCTCCCCCAGTCAGTTTTGACAGCGACGGGCACGGTATGAACCGCACCATATGGCTTCTATATTGACGCTAAATCATACTAATCCCACATAGCTACGGTTAACGCCATCAAAACCAAGTCCGCGGCAAAAACCCGCAACCACTGCCAAACACCGTCGACCACGCCATCACCAACGCTGACAACGTGCCGCCGCCGCCGCCGCCACTGCCCCACCCCCCCGCCACCGCCCTTAGGCCCTACCATGTGGCGGCAGTTCTCGACTGCCGCGAGCACCGACAGCGCGGCCCTGTGGTCGCGGTGGAGCTCTTTAACAGTGGCATCGTGGTGCGCTCGACTCTGGGGCCGCGGGCCGCCGGCGCCGCCGCTCCGCCGAGTGCGCCAGCGGAAGCCGCGGCGGCGGTGGCGCTGGGCGACCTGCTGTCGGACATCGCCGCAAATAATCGGTTCGCGCCGGGGCAGGAAAGTGGCGGTGGTTGGAGTGGAGGGGCCGCATGGCGTGCGGTGGCTGTGCGGGCGGCAGTTTTGTGGCTTGGCGTGTGTGTGGCGTGCGTGTCTGGCTGTCCGCCACCAAGCAAGTTAATAAATAATGCGAACACAGACGTCCCTTCCGTGCTTTGCTGTGGGGTGTGACGACAGCAGGAGACAGCAGCGCGCGGCCCTGCCTGGCACCATATCCACCCCATCTTGGTGCCTCCTTGTCCCTTCCAGGTGGTTTGAACCCGCCCATTGACCCACTTCACACCCACCATCACTCCCCTTAGCCCACCACATGCCATGCCATCAGCGCACAGTTCATCACACGCAGCCCGCACCGCCCTCAGCGCCCCCACATTCCCCCGCACACATGTGCGGGCTTGCCTGCTCTCACTTTGCCGCACACACCACCACCGGCGGGGGCACCACCACTGGACTACAACGGGAGCCAGGTCGAGAGGCGAGGCGTCCGACTGGGCACCGGCCCGTCATAGGATATACTGCCGTCTGGAGTCCCTATCTCATGTTTCAGTGCCCACTGAGCACCGCTGCCGCCCCTCCCCCCCCCCCTCTCCCCCCCCCACACCACAGCTGTTCTCCACCGGAGCGGACGTGCAACTAACCGGCGCCGCCGCCGCGCGCGCCCTTGCGTCCCTCGCCCGCGCGGTTGCCGCGCGCGCCCACGACGAGTACTTCCTCCTCTCCAACAACTGCCAGCGCTTTGCAGACTCCGTCTACCGCGAGGTGGCCGGCACAAGCCTGGACGCCCTCCTCTCGCGGCGCTGGCCCTGCTGGCGGCGGCTGCAGGGCATCAGCACGTGGGCCCCCGGCGGCTGCAGCGCCTCCGGCTCTGGTGGCGGCGGCGGAGGGCTGGTAGCCAGTCTCGGCGGCGCCGCTGCTGCCCTGGGGGATGCTGCGGGGGCGCTTGCGGCGCTGGGC
>JAULBY010013158.1:9077-22672 GCA_032358315.1 Ophiocytium majus | reverse complement strand
CTGTCGGCAGCACGTCGGGATTCGTCCTGCGCTGGTGTCAGAGGGGCTCTGCGCGCCTGAGACCTTGCCTCTGCAGCGGGGGGCTCGGTCGAGCGTAACACCCACTATAATGAGAAGTGGATGCCTGGTACCATGCAGGTGTGCTTGTGTGTGAATTGTGCTTGCAGTGGGTGTGACCTTGTGGCACCGGCACACGCTCGCCGTGGTGTGGCATGCATTGCTGTCAGCTTGCTGGTCAGCAGGGATCTTTCGCCCCTGCTCCTTTCTTGTGGTCAGGTGGGCGAATCAGTCCACGGGCTTTGGCTGGCAGTTTGTCCCAGCCACGGCAGTATCCGCCATACTATCTGCGCTCGCCACTCGGCACCTTCCAGGTACCTAACGATGTCTAGTATTGCATCTTGTGTTGACCCCGTGTTGACTTGCCCCGCACGGGGACCGGAAACGTTTGGCAGACTGCAAGGTTAACGCACGCTCAAACGCTTCGCTGGTCGTGCACACACATGGCACACATGCACAACCAACACAACACCAAAACACACTGTCACGTTGTGCTGGAGCACATCTAAAAAAACGCGCAAACCTGAAGCTTTGCAGTGCTGCTGAGCACTTGGCAGCAGCAACGAGCTGCGAGTCATACAATCAAAGTCGGTGTGTGGATATCAAAGAAGGCATGTACATGCATGAACCAAGTACTTCGAGGTATACTGCATCTGCATCTGCATCATCATCATAGACCCCCAGATTCATGTCATGAGCACTGGCGAAGAACCAAGTTCCCACTGCCTGGAAACAGTCTGGGTGTTGAAGTGTGTTGGTTCCTGGGAGTAGAAGTTGCAGCACCAACAAAGCTCGAGTCAGCACACATCATCCCAGCCTCGGGGGCTGGGGGGGGCTGGCACGCAGCCATGTCGTCCTCCTCGCTGGAGTCCGGGGACTCAACGCATATCGCTGACACCCTTGCGAGCATTTGGCTGACGCTCGCGATTTCCTGCGCCTGCGGCCTGGCGCTTCTGCTGCAGTTCGAGTGTTTGCGGGGCAGACGGAACCGGATGTGCCGGTGCCTCTTCAGGCAGCGCAGCTCACTGTGAGTGCCCCGGGCAGCCAAAGGCCCACTGTTACCTGCGCTTAATCGCTGCTGCAGCCGCTGCCAGCGCTGCCGCTGCCCTTGCTGGTCCTGCGGCGTTCACAATGTTGCCGGCAGCAGTAACAACAGCAGCTTTGAACATCGGGGTTCGAATCCGATGGATGCGGCGGTGTGTGAGCGCCGTCAGACAATATTGAGCAGGCCGACACCAGACGTTGTTGAGGGCAGGTTGCTGCTGCGCGTCGGTATGCTGTCGTGTGTGGTGAGGGGCTGCAGACGCAAATGCTGCTGCTGCTGCTGCCGCTGCTGCGTCGAGTACCCCGACGGTACCGTTTGTCACGAGTGAAGGCATGCTCAGCAGTGCACCCCGCCGTCGCTGGTGCAGGCAGCTCCTGCTGCTAGCTGGTGCCCCTGCTAAAGCTGCTGCTGGTGCCCCTGCTAGCTTACTGCTGCTGCTGATGCGAAAGCACTTCTGCTGCTGCTGCGCACCCGCCAACAGGCGTTTTCGCAAGGGAAACCCCCGCCTCAAGGTCATCGACGTGCCCAAATACCCGCGTGGGTTCCTTGCGTGGGTGCCCCAGATGATGCGCATGAAGGACGACAAGGTTCTGGCACAGACGGGGCTGGACGGCTACGTTGTGCTGCGCTTCATACGCATGTGCACGCGCCTGTGCCTGTCCGCCACGGTGCTGGGCTTGGGAGTGCTGGTGAGTGGCCGAGTGCACGTGTGCTCACACCTTTGACTGCTGAGTTGCTCGCATGTGGGGGCGGTGCCTGCTCTCTGCAGCAGAGGTGGTGCACAGTGTGGCAATTGTACTGTTGGTATGCAGCCGCACAGGTGCGCAGGGGCAGCCTCACGGGTGTGCGGGAGCAGCACCAGTGGGCGTGTGTTGGTGGAACCTTGCAGGCATACATGTATGCACTTGATGTTGCTCAATGGGAGCAATGCGTTTTTCACAGTGCACCTGCACACGCGCAAGTTTGTGTATGCACAGTCGCACCCCCCAGTGCCACACACATAATTTCGTGGCTGTGCTTATATATGAAGTAGCAGTATAATTTGTAACTACTGAAGCACTACTGCAGTATACCAGTACTAGAGTATAACCTCTGAAGTACACGGTACATGTAGTCTATATGTGTGTGTATCATACACAATAGTCGTGTGTGAAATTTAGTACTGGTTGAGTACTTGTGAAGTGTATGGTTTCTCAACAGTACTTTCATGTACTTGCAAATATGCCCGTGGTCCTCCAGGCGCCCATATACGCGAGCGGCAACGAGAACAGTGGCAGCGGGTCGCCCCTGACTATCACCAACATTCCGCCAAGCAGCAACCTGCTGTGGGCGACAACGGTGGTGGCCTGGGTGCTGGCGGGCTACCTGCTGATGGAGCTTAATGCTGAGCACCTGCACTTTCGTGGGCTGAGGAATGAGTGGCTTGCGAGTGGGGACCTTCCCTCTCAGAGGCAGGCTGCGTACACCATCATGGTTCAGTGCGTGCCTGAGGAGTTCAGGTGCGTGGACATGATGCACCTTTGTTACACACATAGATGTGTGAACCATAGATAACATCATTACCAGGTGTGCATGTATGCACTCTTCATGCGATGCTAGAAGTATATATGGTATATGTGGACACAGCAGGTGTATGAAGTACATGTAGTGTAGCATGTAGCACCATACTCTGGCCTAGTAGCATGTTATGCTTGGGCGGCGCGTGCATTGTGCATCCCTGGCCCTGTCACACCGGAAAACGTAGGGTTGGGTGCTACCTGTATGTGACCGCTTGGGGCCACCTTCCCACAGATCTGGCCTTGGGCTGGTACTTTGCCCCAGCCACGGCATTACGTGTTCCTGGCAGCAGCCTTTGAAATTGGCTTCACATGCTCTATGCACACAGCACACAGCGGGCGTACTTCAGCTTCAGTGTGCTGTTTTGTTTTGCGGCGGCATGTGGAGGCGCACGTGCACTGCTCTATAGGTGCTTGTCTGGGTGCGCATGAGCTGTGCACAGCAGGCTAGGACGCCCAACCACAACAGATAAATTAAGTCACTGTTGTTTCTCTACCAGCAAGCCCCATGTCTGGGCAGTACTCACTGGCAGTGCAGGCGGCGATGGGTAGCATGCTGCCCACTGCGCAGCTGGCCGGTGTGCTCACACTGACCGTTCATGCCCCCCCACTGCTGCCACTGGCTTGGTTGTTTACATGTGCCCTGCAGGTCTCCGGTGGTGCTGGCTGAGTTCTTCAACTCGCTGTTCCCGGGGCAGGTGCACAGTGCGTCGGTGTGCCTGGCGCTGGATGATGTGGAGCTGCTGCTGGCGCAGAGGGAGGCGGCAGTGCAACGCCTTAGCAAGGCCGCCATTGTGTTGAAGGTCACTGGGGTGGATCAACAGGTGCGTGGGCGCTGACACACGCATTGTGTATGGTGTAGTGGGCGCTGACACGCGCATTGCGTATGGGGTAGTGCTGTGGTGAGTGTGCAGGCCGCTGGTTTGGCGAGGAAGCAAGTGCTGCTGTAGGTGCTGATTCAGGCTTGTGGGCGGGGAAGCATGGGTGTGAGTACAAAAAAACGAGTCTCGGATATGCCACTGTGAGGTACTTCAGTACTATACAACTAGCGTAGTTCTAGGTGAATTTATACTGCTACATTGACACATTTACAAATAATACTACTAGTAGTACTAGTAGTATTACTATACTTTGAGAAGTACACTACAGTGCGATTTCATGTTGGTGCTGCAAATTTGTTTTTAGTCATTGGTGCCTTCCTCGCCTTTCCATCATTGGCGCTTCAGCAGCAGCAGCACCCTGGACAGAACTTGGCAACCTGCACTGGCATGCTGCAGTAATATTCAGAAATGACGTTATAACTGGAACTGTGAAGCATTTCTTCGTATCATGGTGTATGGCTGCAGCTGTAAGTACCTACATGGCAGTGGTACACATTATGGGTGCCGATTCATGAGTTGAACTTGATGGGGCAACTTCAACTGTGTGTACGCATACGCAGACGCATTTTGTAGATGCTGTACTCTGGCCCTGCCACATACAGCTGCATGTGCAAACCGGCCACACCCTGTGTGCAACACCCAATTATTTTTGCGCGCAGCTGCATCGCGCAGCGCCCAACTACTCCCCACCCTACACGCGCCGGACAGAGCCATATGGGGTTAACGATGCTGCTAGTGCGCGCCCGCAATTCCAGCGGCCCCAGGCTTGCATGCACAAAATATGTCGTAAGTGTGTGTGGGCGACTATGCATACCAAGAGATGCCACTCTGTCCTGTGACGCGGTTGCAGTTGCACATGCCAGGCCGCCACACGTGGCATACCACCCACTTGCTTCCACACGCAGCGGCAACCCGCAACACCACTCCAGCCAAATCCCCCCCCCCCCCCCCCCCTTCCCCTACATGCTGCTGCTGCAAGTCGTACCCACGCCTCCCACTGCTGCCATTGTGCCTCGTGCTCGTCAACAATTACCAAACACCAGGTGGGCGATGCCTGCTGCGGCGCCTGTGGGCGGCAAGCGAAGCAACCGGCACGGGAGTACTATGGGCAGCAGGTGTCTGAGCTCAGCGCAAGGCTGGAGCCCAAGCTCAGGGAGAAGCTGGAGGCTGCTGCTGCAGTGGAACAGCTGAAGCGGGAGGAGCTGAGGCAGCTGAGGGCCTGCGAGGTGGGCGGCGGCATGAGCAGTGTGACGTCGCCAGAGTAGGGAACGAACGAAGCAACTATTTCAAGTGCACCGAGCAGTGAGCGGTGGCCAGAGGTCTCAGTAGCACTGTATGCAGCATGCACGGTGCTGCACAGTCTGTTCCTGCCCGCACTCTGCAAACATCGCTGTTAGCAGTGGCAGCAGCACGTGCACCATCTCGTTCCTTTTCGCACCAGCTCAGCGCCAGCACTGCTGCCACATGGCGTGTGTATTGGACAGCCCCTGGGTCGACCTGCACAGCAGCAACAGCCATTCCACCAGTGTGCTGAGCAGTCTCTTGGTCACTGTGCTGAGCAGCAACCACTTGTGCTAGCGTGCTCAGCAGCAGCCCCTGGGGCCACTGTGCTCAGCGACATACTTGCTGCTGATGTGTTAAGCAGCAGCCCGCTCGTGCCAGCGCGTTCAGCAACCACCTGGCCAGCTCTCCCCAGGCGCCTGGGCTTGTCAATGCTGCCCCCAGCGCACTGTCGGCACCACGCACTATGGCGCTGGTGCCACCCCCGTACACCCCACACACCATCACACCATCCCACCTCCCGCAGCACATCCATGTGTGGCCTGTACCCGCTGCATCTTCACACACTGCTGCCTGCCTGCCACCCCGTTCCCGCTCCCGCGCGACCCAAACACCACTCCACACCATCCCGCCTCCGCAGCATTTCACATGTAGGGTCCTACGCTCTCTGCGTCTTTGCAAAAAACACTGCTGACTGCCTCCCCCCCCCCGCCTGCCCACCCTCCACACCCCCGTCCTCCCCGCCTGCTGGCTGCCTCCCCCCCCGTTCCCCTGCCCCCCCTTCGCCCCCCCCGTGAACAGGAAAACATGGCCCTTTACTTCAGCCAGCAGCTGGGGCTCACCGATGAGAACAGGCACCCTCTCGCACGCAGTCTGCGTGGTCGCGTGGCCCGCTATACGCGCCTCGCCCGCACCGTCAGCTTCAAAATGCCCGACATGTCCAGCGTCACAGCCACGGACCTCAGCCCGGAGCACAAGTCAACTTCTACTTCAAAGGCGCAGATACACCTGACAACTTCGACTTTAACTTCAACTTCACAGATGCAGCAGCGCCCTGAGTCTCCGAGGCACGCCGCCGCGGCCGTGGCTGACGGTGGGTTGGCGAGCGAGGATGGTGGGGCGAAGCTGTTGAGGGAAGGGGGGGAGGGGGAGGGGGGCGCGCGGGGTGCAGCAGCGGCGGCGGCGGCGGCAGCGGCAGCGAAAGAACCTGCCACGCCACACATGGGTTTCTTGAATGGGGTCGCCGCACTGCTGCCACGTGAGTGAAATGAAAGGCATAGTTTCGTTGAGTACGCTTCGCGCTGCGCCAACTCTTTTTGTGGCGCGGCTGAGTGTGTTGGAGTTGTCGTCTCTGGACGTCTGTCGGTAGCAATGTCATGTGTGACGCCATGGTGTACACTGCATGCATCAAAGTGGCCAACAGTGCGCGAAATGCTTACTGAAGTGTGAATAGGTGTTATGGGAGAGACGCCGGTCTGTGTGTGTGTGTGTGTGTGTGTTTGCGCGCGCGCGCGCGCGTGTGTGTGGCTGTACCACAGCCCCCCCTGTGTTAGCTGCGATGCTACTCATCTCACACCCAGTGGTGCCTGTCGCCACACCACCTTCCCGCTGCGCAGTCCTGCAGCGTAACAGCACCAGCTCAGGGCCGCCGTCAACCTTCGACATGCAGGAGGCAAGGGAGCTGGTCAGCACCCAGGAGGTCAGTGGTTGTGTGCCCCCGCCCCCACTGCAATCTCCCTCTTTTTCGGCGTGCTGTTGTCACCTGATCGACGACAGACCATGGTGTGTGCGCAACTGCCCGCTCTTTGGTGTGCTGTGCCGGTACACACGCCGGTAACCACACACAGCCCAGATAGTGAGCAGCAGTAGCCTCTCAAGTTAATCATGCTCTCTGCTGTTGCTGGTACCCTGGAGTTGGGTGTCTGAAGCATCTGGAGTCCGTTGCCTCGGCGCGCCTGCCAGCAACCGCGACAAGCATTGGTTTTGCTGCACATTAGGGAGGGGCACTTCACGCGCGCACGCAGCTCAGCCAGCCAGCCCACAGCATGCACCGCACACCACTGCCAGTACTTCCTTTGCCACCCCTTTCTGTGCCCGCTGCACTTCACAACCACTCTCCCCCCCTTCATCCCCCACCGCATGCGCGTGCGCAACAGGAGCGCGCCGCCTACCTTCGCGCCCATCTACACCTGGCCCAGCGCGAGGGCCAAAACTACGCGCACAACCAGGGCCAAACTCGCGCCCGCTTCCTCACCGGCGCAACCTCCTTCCCCCCCCGAGACAGCGTGCGCCCAGCCTGCCGCCGCTCCCGCACCATTGCCGACGAAGCCCTTGCGGCTGCGGCGGCGGCGGCCACCCGCAGCATGGGCCCTTCACGAGCGACCGCCGCAAGGGGGCGGTACAAGCGAGCGGCAAGTGTCACCGCCGGCCATTACGCCTCTACGGGGTCACAGGAGCGGCCGCCGCTGGCGCGCGCGAGAGGGGGAGGGGGAGGGGGAGGGGGGGCGGCGGTGGGTCATGCGGTCAGTGTCCCTGGCGGAGTTGCCACCAATGAGCTGTGCAGCGCACAGCACGCGTACCGCTCGTTTGGGCACATCATCGGCCCCGCGGACCTGGGTAGGATGGACAACCAGGGGGGCGCTGCGGCTGCACCAGCGCTGGAGGAGGAGGATGAGTTGGCTTTGCGGGGCTGGGCTAATCACGGCCGCGGTGACGTCAGCGCAGAGCATGCGGCGCCCCCATCAGGCCCGCGGCGCGGTCAGTCCCTGTCCCCCAGGTCCCTGGAACGGCCTGCCGATAGCGGCAGCGGCGGTGGCACAAGAAGTGGCGGCGGTGCCATGGCAGGGGTCGGCGCGGCTCACACCACGCCCTTTGTTCACCGCAGCGGCGCTGACGGCAGGCGGGGGAGGGCGCCAGCCAGGCCTCCGGCCCCCAGCAGCAGCACACGCCTCTCTTCCTTCCAGCGCACGCGCGGCAGCGGCACGGCGGGAGGAGGGGACTCATTCATGGAGCGGCCTTCGCCGCTGCCACGAGAGAGCTCTTTCAACCTGCAGCCCGCGCGGGACCCTTCCGACAAGGTGGCCAGCGCGCCAGGCTCGACTGCCGATGGCGCCAGCAACAACGGGGGCCTTGTGAGTGTGCCCCTGGTGGCGCCGAGTGCTGTGGTGCGGCTGCGAAACGGCCCTCAGCCGCCAGTGACGGTGGCACCGTTGCCGCCTCTGCCGGCAGTCCCATCGCCCCCCCCTGTGAGGCCAGGCGCCAGCGTGGAGCTGAGCCCGTTGGCGCGGTTTTACGCGCTGCGGCGCCAGGGGTCACAGAGCCTGCCGCCGTTGGAGTTTCGGTGAGCTGCAGGGGGGGCAGCGGGTAGCGTGCAGGCTGTAGTGGTGGCCGTGTCTGGCTTTGATAACTTTATGGCCGTTTAGTTCAGATGAGTATGTAATGTTATCTAAATCAGTGTTGAGGGGACAGGATGCTGGTGCTAATGTGGCGGTTGGGTGGCCTGCCTGCCGCACTGCGCACGTGCTGGTGGCGCCGCTGCCCTCGTGCGCCTACAAACATACTTCAGAAGTACTGCAAGTAGTGCGTTGTTTTTGGCCCTGTGTGCGCACTGATGCTGCACGCCCCGCCAGCGGTGCTCCACCTTGCTTGTGACGAACAATGAAACAGTCCCTGCTGCCTGGCATGAGGAAGCTAGCATGCCCGCACCAGCACACGCCATCCATTAACGTGCGCCAACCGCCAGTCCCGCCAACGCTCTTCCCGCCACCGCACACAGGCATCAGGTGCCACAAGGGCACTTTGCCCCTAAGCGCAGGCACTCTGAGGCCCCTGTCACGCGCCCTTCGCTGTACGAGCGAGCTTCCAGCAAGGCCAGTGCTCTGGCGCCCATTGCGGCGGTGGTTGGCGCGGGGCACGAAGCAGGGCGGCAGGTGGCGCGGCACGCCACCCGCATCGGCACCGGGGCGGTGCGGGGAGTGCAGGCAAGATTCGGCGCCTAATCATCGTACTTCGAAGTACGTTACAGTAGTACTACTAGCACTTTGTAGTACCGTGCCATACTGCAACTGTATGAAGGGAACGTAGCTAGGAGTCATCAGGGTGTGATGTCCGACAGAGACTGCGTGTGCAGGGCACTGGGGCCGGCAAGCCCCAGCCCCCAACATTGTACTACCAGCAGCAGATATTGCTACTGCTTTTTCACAGCATTTATGTGTGTTCGTGTGCATACACTGCCTGTCATATGCCCTGGCCACCCGTGGGCGTGCTGGCATGCGTGACATGGGCTCTTGCGTGCCCACAAGTGCAAATAAATAGAACTGCTACTGCAGCAGTACGTAGTACCATCCTGCAGTTTTCTGAAGGGAATGTAGTTAGGAGGCACCAGGGTGTGATGGCTGACAAAGACTACTGCGCGCGCAGGGGGTGGTGCCAAGCGAGCTCAGCAGGTCAGCAGCATTACCCCTTTTTTGACAGGTGAACTGTCGTGCGCACAAATACTGACAACAAGGTTTGCCGGTAGAACACACCCAGGCAAGGCACCTACCCGACAAGGCAAGGCTTGCAGGGGCCCTGTGGTCCTGCTGCTGCTGCTGCTGGTGGTGGTGGCGCACATTGTGCTGCGCTGTCTGTCTTGCCGCGTGGCCTACATTTTGTGCAACCTGCGGCAAGCTGCAACAGCACTTGAAGTTGCCCCTCAGCGCAATTGAAGTTATCTGCGTGTGCTCATGGTAACCTGGAAGCATATCATCGCACTGAATGGCCAGTGTTGCAGCAAAAAGCACAGGCTGTGTGCTTGTGTGGGCACACTCACTTACTTTCCACCCCCCCCCCCCCTCCCCCCCCCCCCCCCCCCCCCCCCCCCCCCCCCTTTGCACACCGGCTGTATCTCCACGACAGGGCATGGCCGAGGCTGTCAAAATTTTGACAGTGGGTAGCCTGTCCGCGACGGGGTTTGTTACCTTCACAACGCTCAGCGCCAGAGCCTCCGCGGTGCAGTCGGTACTGGTGAACCTGCCCAACATGATGATGGCTGATGCTGCTCCGGAGCCGCGGGACCTCGTGTGGGAGAACATGACGCGGCATGCACGCCAGATCAAGTACCGGTGAGTGGGGGGGTCTGGGCTGTGCATACGCATGCGAGTAGCACATTGGGCATGGGCCATGTGGACACAGCTCGGGGGGGTTATATGCCACCTGATGACACGTGTCATTTTGGCGCTGAAAGAAGCTGCGTCTTTGCACCACATGCGTTGTCCATTGTGTTGGTTTGCAGAAATACACTGAACTCGGGATGACATACTTCTGGGCGCTGTTTATCCTTGTTCATTCGTGGCACAGCCTTCACCCCAGGGTGGCGGCGCCTACTGGCGGGGAGACCTAGAGCTTATCGCTCCAAGATTAGTATTTGTACTGAGTAGTACACGGAAGATGCATGGTGACCGGTCACTAGACCTTGCCTTATCACTTGCACACCATTGTTTAGCAGCGCCCCATGTACCCGTCAACCTTTGCGACAACCCTTCCGCTCGCACACTTCCCACCTCCCCTTTCCACCTTGCTGCTGCCCCCTCTCCCCCCCCCCCTGCCCCCCAAACAACCACCCACGCAGGCGCCACATTGTGTCGGTGCTGGTATTTCTGGGCGTCATATTCTGGGCGCTAATTGTGGCCGGCATCCAGACCCTCACCTCGCCGCAGCTGTTTGAGGAGTCATTCCCGGGCACTGTGGCATACGTGAGCGCGCACCCGTGGCTGGAGGCGCTAATGACGGTGTACCTACCAGTGTTTCTGACGCTCCTGCTGCTGGAGAACCTGTACTTTGTGCTCAAGGGGCTGGCGCGGGGCGTGGAGGGGTACAAGAGCAAGAGCGAGGTGGAGCGCGTCGTCATTGGCCGCTACTTCTGGTTTGAGGTGCGCTGCCATATATATTATACTTCACACGTGTGTACTTCAGAAGTACTACGTAGTATAGTTCAATGATATCTATACATTAGACGTACATGTGTACTACTTGAAGTACTACAGTAGTGTGTGGTATGGGCATTTGCCCACAAGAGCAAGAGCGAGGTGGAGCGCGTCGCCATTGGCCGCTACTTCTGGTTTGAGGTGAGTGACTGGTTGCATACCAGCAGTCTGTGCTTTTATTAAACTCCGCTTAGTGGCGGAATGCCCTTTGCACACGATGCGCGTGTGAGCAGAAAAAAGGTGATCAGACACGCTGTTGCTAGCAAACATACTTCGAAGTGTTTCATGCTGCTGTCTGATGTTGGTCAGGTGGATAAGTCACCCCACAGGCTTTGGCATTGCCCAGCCGCGGCAGTATGTGGGTTTAGCAACCTGTTAGGTTTCTTTTGCCAATGTAGTAGTGCATGTACATGTATGTAGTACATTTGTACAATGCTATTACTCTATACTCCTAGAAGTATACTGTTGCACTTGCAGCACCAAGAGCTGCTGCTACTACTCTGGTACCTACATGTTCTGTGTAGTACACTTAAGGCAACAGGGGCACAAGTTGTGTAGGAGCGACTGTTTTGAACATCTGTTGCACCATGAACTTGCAAGTACAGTACTTCATGCAAAGTGGCCACTATGGTATTACTCAGAAGACTATTCTTGTAGTACATCCTTTGTTGTGCCATGCCCCTTTTTGTGTTTTTCCGGTGAGCTGTTGTGCAAGCGATCGGTAGACTCATGCGGTTGGTCACGGGGTTTCTGGCACTGTTCTGCCGGTAGTTGCGAGGGCAGGCGCGCTTGCATGCCAGCATAGGAAGGTGCGATGCGGCTTGCCATTCTCCGCGATCGAAGGCAGAGTCTGAAGGTAGGTTTTGTTTTCAATTAGCTCTTTCTGTTCTTCAATGTAAAGTCCGATATGCGGATCAATGCGTAGGGACCGTGTAGTACTTGGCCAAGTGACCTTAAACGGCGGGCGTGGGCGAGTGTGACAGTACCGCCATTGGCAGGCCGCAAGCTTTAGAGTACAGATAACCTGGCCGAGGCACCTCTCAACGTGGTGCCTCAAACACCCCATGTGCCAGTTGCATCTCTCAACGTGATGCCTCAACGCCCCATGTGCCAGGTGCCCTGCCGCCATGAGCGCGCTCCCTTCACACCAGAGACACACAGATTGCAGCCTGCCTTGCGTCCCCTGTCCGCCTGCGCTGCAAACTCTAACCTATGATAGAGACAGCCTGGCCCAGGCACCTCGCAAACTGACGCCTCAACACCGCTTGCGCCTGTTGCCATGCCGCCACGGGCGTGCACCCTTTGCCGCATACCATGCCTGACACGCACAGACGCCGCAACGCCACCCAACTGTGTCCCCTGTGCGCCTGTACTGCAGGTGGCCAATGTGTCTGTGACTCAACACCGCCTGCGCCACTTGTCCTGCTGCCACAGGCTCGCACCGTCCGCCGCACGCCATACCTGAGATGTACAGATGTCGCAACACCGCCTGACAGTGTCCGCTGCGCGCGGTGTTGCCAATTGCAGGTGGCCAACGTGTACGTGTCTGTGACGAGCGGTGGGCTGTGGGGTGCGCTCAACGCCATTGTGGAGGAGCCTTCGTCCGCCATCACGCTGCTGGGGGCGGCGCTGCCGAGGGTGTCCATCTACTTCACCAACCTGCTCATCACCAAGGCACGTGCTTCTTTCCTTGCGTCACAGTAAAAAGTGCTTCGCAAAAGCATGTATGTAGATTGTCTCTAAGGTAAATACACGTCACGCTGCTGGGCGCGCAGCGCTGCCACGGGTGTCGATCTACTTCACCAACCTACTTATCACCAATTCACGTGCTGGTTTACTTACGTCAAAGTACTTCAAGAAGTACTTCGCAGCGGCATCTATGTAGAATCAAGTATACACACATCATGCCGCTGGGAGCGGCGCTGCCACGGGTGCCCATCTACTTCACCAACCTCCTAACCACCAAGGCAAGTGCTGCTTTATTTACGCCCAAGTACTTCGCAGCAGCAGGTATACTACTTCAAGTACTACTTCAAGTACAACTGAAGTGTACATACTTCAGAAGTAGAAAGTGCGTCACCTACGTAACATGGAAGTACATTGAAGTTAACCTCCTCATCAACTACGGCACGTGCTGCTCAACTGCGCAGTCACTGTGCCACTGGTGCTGCCACCCGACCAGCCCCGGCAGCAGGTCTCGCTCTACATGCTAGTTGTGCAGTAACGTGTATTGCGTCCGTGAAGGTACTTTGCAGGTGCCCAGAAGCAGTCACGGCGGTGCTGGGTGCACACGGCCTAGGCTTGGTGTGACTGGGGGGGGGACACTGGGGCTGCTGCCTAAGCAGGCCGGGCAATAGGTCTCGCTCCACCCTTGTTGTTCAGAGGTGTGTGTTGTGTCCGCTCTTTGGGCTCTGGTGTTCCGGACGGCTGTTGTTCTTCGTGGCCTCTTTCTGGGCATCGCAGGCGCCAGCCTGGTGGGTACATGTACATGAAGTGCTTTGAAAAAGCAGCTGCACCCAGCAGCAGCCACAGTGCCGGTGGGCGCATGTGGCCTCGACTTCAAGTGTCAACGTATGGTGCCTGGTTTGGTAGCCCAAGTGAGATATTTCGGAAGTACTTGAAGTAGTGTGTCACCGGGTGACACATTGTTAGCCGCTTTGAGCGCTTGCGCAGAATCATCACAGCACCCGCACTCGTCATCCACATTTCTGTAGGCAGCCGGTGGCGGCGGCGTGACACCACCCCTATACCCGCACCATGCATCGCCACTCATGCCAGCACTTCCCACCGCACTCACTTTCTCAACATGCGC
>JAULBY010013147.1:0-22679 GCA_032358315.1 Ophiocytium majus | reverse complement strand
CCGAAGCCTGTGTGGTGATCTATCCACTTGGTCAGAACCAGTGGCCCACACCCTACACGCGCCGGTGAGTACCCTTCTTGTGTGTGAAAGAAACCTAGAAGGCTGCCAAGCCCAGATACTGCCAGTGCCGTGTCTGGGGCAAAATGCCAGGCCAAAACCTGTTGGGTGATTTGCTCACCTGGTAAAAAACACCAGACACCCCCCACCTCTACACGCGCCGGTCACTGTTGAGGGCAAGGGATGATTCAGAGTACAGCTACCAACTGTTCCAACAGGGCTTACTGATGCCGCCAAAAGCCAGCCGTGCGCGCTGCACAAGCAGACCCATGTACACCAACTCCAGTACATCTGGTCCAAGAAAGTACAGGTCCATTCAGGTGCGGCAGGGCAGACTTCTGGCAGGCCGCGAAAGTGTCGTGAGCATGCGTGCGTGCGAGGCCACTCCGGGTCTCTCACCTGTTTGTTTGTGAACAAACATTTTTTTTAACGACGCAAGATTGAGAGCACTTGCACAGCAGGGTGCGGCAGCAGCACCGCTGGCAGCAGAGCCTGTGCGCAACAGCGTGGTGCAGTGCCCCCATGACAACCAGTGCCAGAGACAACATATGCATGGCTCGCTCACATGCGTTTCCGTACCCTGGCGGTTAGAGTAGTGCTCTGGCAACATGCCAGGCTTCCCTTAGAGTACTGAGCAATGCCAGCTTTTTCATTACCTGTCTGATTTTCTCGCACCGTGTGCAAAGGGCTTTCCGCGCCCTAAGCGGAGTTTAATAAAAGTGCCCTAGCGGCAGCGCTTGTGAACCGCACATGCCAGGGCGGTGCTTGATGGACGGCGCCCGTGCAACTGATCAGACAATTGTTAACTTGCTATTCTGCCATCAGTTTACAGACCGCAGCATTCTATGGGGCGTAATCAGCTACCGCTTACTTGCAGCAAGCCGAGGTAGTTTTAGTTATTGCCACTTGCGGGCATGCAAAAAGCCCATGCCACGCATGCCTGCGTACATTAAACCACACATACGGCGGCAGAAATGGCAGAGGCGTGGAGGGGGGGAGGAGGGGGGGAGCGATAAACACCCCCACCGTGTCTAGACATGCGCCACTGGTGCCAATAGCGTTTGAAAGCTTCGACGACGAAAAAATAAAGAACCTGAAGTAGAGTACAGTAGACTAAATACATACCATCCTGCTCCCCCCAGGACCCTGGGCAGGTGTCATTTACTACAGCTGCACACATGGACGCCTGCAGCAGCAAAAAAATCACGCCATCCCCTCCACAGTACCAAGCCGCACCTATTACCAGGGGCTTGCGGGAGGGTGGGTGAGTTGCTATAGCCCAGCCTGCAGCACGCGGGCCGCTACAGCCGCTCCCTGCTCCGCCAACAAGGAAGTGGTGGCTGCCCATGTGTTGGTGACGCTCGCAAAAACTGCTCAGCCTCACGGCTGATCTCCCCTGTACTGCTGCAGCTGTAGGCATGCAGGCAGCACGCGCAACGGCCACACCGGTTCTATACGCACAAAGCACTGCGGAGGCTGCAAGTGCACGACCCACTGTCCGCAAGCATCTAGGAGCACTGCCACAGTGCCACCCCCACATGCTACGGTAACCGGCCGCCATGCGCTGTTACAGCTCCTGCGCCATGGGCCACAAGCAGGTGTCACAGTGGCCGTCGCCGCGCCCGCCTCTGCCGCTTTCCAGCTAGGCATGGCGCGGCGCACACATGTGCGCGCCGCTGGCGCCATCAGTGCCGGCCCACAGCCAGCACAGTCTCGCTGCGGCACACTCTGCTCCACCGCCAATTTAAAGCTAGCCGCATGGCACAAGGCGGTTGACCCCGGACGCTGCCCCCACACGCACAGTCACCGCTGTCTCTTTGCTGCGCTGGCACTGAAGCGCTCTCTCTCCTGCTGAACGCTGTCTTCCCCCAGTCCTGCTGAGGACGAGCTGCGCCCGTTGCTCAATGCACCCGTTGACAGTGTCGCTCCTGAGCTAAGTGCTGTTGACAACATGCGCGGGTGCTCCTCACTCCGATTTCTCCATGGCGGGGCTGCTCGTGGCGGCGGTGCCGCGCCACAGCTTGTACAGCAGCACGCCCCACACCAGCTGCGCAGCACACACACACACACCACACGCGCGCGCACACGCAAAACGAGCACACGCAAGTTGCACGTGTTTATGAACGTGGGTCTGTCAGCGCCCACGGCCAAATTGTAGCAGCATCGCAAAAGTAAGTCTTGTGGGTAATTGACCTCTGCAGCATCCTTAGCCCTCAGGGGCACTGACCTGCGCAAGCAGGGTGCGGGCTAACGGTGTCGACCAGGTACACATGACGCACGGGCTTCGGCCTGCCATTTTGCCCTGGGCGGCCACAGCAGTTTCTGGGCTTCGGTGTCTTTCGCAGATGCATGCGCACGAGCGCGCACGTAACAGCAGTGCGGCGGCGAACATTTCCTGTTGGCACGCCCGCGTGGAGGGGGTATACTGGCCGGCGCTGGCACCGGCGCACACTCAGATTGCGATAACCACTATTGAGTGATGCTGAAAATAGCAGCATGTGGTTGGGGGCCACCTAGTGAGACACCGAGGGGCGGCATTTTGGCGACGGGGGCATGTGCTCGTAGGTAGATGCATGCAGGGGCAGGGCGTGCCAGCTGCGCTGCGCAGCGGCAGGCGTGGGCATGCCTGGCACAGAGGCATCCCACCCGCTACACTTCTGGCATGCGAACTAACAAGCGCGTGCACATGTCACTTCCAGTAGAGTAGGCATGAACGTTGGCATGCGGCTGTTTACGGAGCCCCAAGCATGTGCATTACGGCGCTGGCACGGACGTCTACCACTACATGCGTGCCAGTGAACACGTGCAAGATGTGTCACATACACGTTGACACGCGCGTTGTGCGTACTCAGGTGACTGCTTCAATGCTTGTTAAGCACTGCTTAAGCTTGTACATCTGACACAGACGCCTGCAAGATGTGTCGCACACGTTCTGCGAGTGCATCATACTCTGCAACACCCTTCTTTGAAGTGGCTGCTGCTGCTGCTAAACGTCAGGCTGAGGCTGGTAGCACAAGAAACTGGTGGGACTAGTGAAACCCATGCGTTGAAAAAAAAGAAAAACCAGGTTTTTTGCAAAAGCACCTGTATTGTGTTCCTGACTGCCCAGGCGGTGGGCGTCAGGATGTCTCCATACACTTTCACTGCAACAGTGCCAGCAGCAGCAGCAGCAGTAGAGCAGCAGCAGCAGCAGCAGCAGCAGCAGAGCAGCAGCAGCACCAGACACCAGCATCAGATACGGACAGCGACAGTCACGTCCTTTGGGCGCAGTGGCACATAATGCGGGGCATCGAATGACTTGCGCAAGGTGCGCAGCGCAACGCACCACAGGGTTACGCCAAATCGAGAGCCGTTGAGTGTTGTTCCGCTGAAGTGGTCTGCAGGGGAAGTTCATCCTCTGTTGTGGGTGGTCCTTTCACGAACGGAAGTGCACATTGACATGTACCTACCTGTGCAGGCTCTATCATGGCGCGGCATACACGTAAATAGAGCCAACGCCTACAGTGCGTAGAGCCTTGGGGGTACTGCACGGCGCGCAGTGATCACTTGGGTTCACTTTCCATACTGCGAAGTGGACAGTTACTACAGAACTATGCATACTTCTACTTCATACCGCGAAGTACCAGGAATATGAACTTCTTGTTTGAATCGGAAGTGCGCACGGCGCACACACGGCCCTACCCACCTTCGTTCAGCTGGCAGTAGACATGTGATTGGGTGACGCCGATGAGCAGCAGTAGCAGTAACCCGGACGCCTGACGGTAGTATACATATTCATGTACTTCAGAAGTATATGCACTGTGTATTTACTTCAAAAGTATAATACATTTATAAACTACTTCGATGTGCCTACTACTGTATTTGCTTGAGACCGAGGTGCGCGTGGCGCATGCATGTGTACACGTGCCGCCCACCTTTGTTCAGCTGGCAGTAGACATGCGATTGCGTCATTCCAATGAGCAGAAGCAGCAGGAAGCCGGCCGCCTGACGGTAGTACTGCGTCAGCAGGCCAACACCACCAATGACCTCCAGAACACCACTGATGTACACCCAGGCCATGGGGTTGGGGTAGAATGACGGGATCTGCACATGGACACATTCATTCATTCATTCATTCATGGACACATTCATTCATTCATTCATGAATGGACACATTCATCCATGCATTTATGAATGGACACACTCATTCATTCATTCATGAATGGAAATATCCATTCCTTCATTCATGAGCGGACACATTCATACATGCATTCATCCATGCATGGCAGCAGTTGCGCAGCAGCAGCAGTGGTAGCAGGACTGACATCAGTTGTCGCCTTGCCTGCCACATGCGGCACCGGGGGGAGCTGGGCGTAGCGCGCAAGCAACGCTGCTGTGCAGCAGCTGCTGCACAGCAGCAGATGCTGAACCCCAAGCACTGCTGCTACCGTAGATAGCAGGGTACGGGACCCCCCGCCCCATAAGAACCTCCTCGTTAAGTGGACCAGGGGTGCCTGGTTGCAGGGCCGGGGGATACGTCTACATAAATTTACATAGCATACTTCAGAAGTATCATTCAAGTACTTCAGAAGTATAGTATAACCCCCCCCCTCCGAATAAGAACCCCCGGCTTTAGCAATGGCCGGTGCTCGGCGACATAGGAGGGGTCTTAAACCCCGATATCTACGGTAAGCGCCCGCACCGCTCAGCGGTCGCAGCTGCAGTCTTGCTCAGCACGCGGTCAGCGAGCATGCACGGTGTGGCACTGTGATGGCTGAAACTGCCAATACCTGGTGAGCACGAGGAATTCGCGCAGCGTGCGGCTGACGTTGCGGTATGTTGTGCGCAGACTGCAGAGTTCCTGCGGCAGAACGCAGGTGGGTGGTATGGTGTCTGTGCTGCAAGGCGAGAGCGAGCAAGCTATACAAGCAGCGTGCAAAGCAATGCCTTGGAGATGTGCTTTTGTTGAAGTACCTACTGGTACTACTTCTGAAGTACATTACCACAAGGCTGTCCCTACGGGAGGCTCGGGATGTGAAGTATATACACATACATAATTTTGTTTGGTACACAGTAAATGCACATGTTAGCACGCCAACACACATGCAAACTTGGGTCTCTGCAATCGATACTGCTGCGGCAGCGTCTGTTGTGCGCAGCAGACGCAGCAGAACGCGCAGCTCATGTTGCGCGATGCGAGTGCGCACTTATGGGGTCTGCGCTAGGAGAGTGAGACTGAGTAACCTCCAAGTGGACCAGTGTGTGCAAAGCAGTGACAAGGCTGAGCCTGACCACCCACTCCAAGTGACTTGAAGTAAAAAGAAGTATACTTCAGTGCACACATGTACACTGAAGGTGCCAAATAACTCGGCAAGCACGTACACATGCAAACCCGCGTCTCTCAAGACTATCTGGCAGTGCATGACAAGCACAAGTAAGCCCTGTTGGCCGTTGTACCCTGAATCATCCCTAGCCCTCAACGACACTGACCGGCGCGTGTACAGCTGTCTGGTGCTTTTCACCAGGTGGACAAATCACCCCACAGGCTTCGGCCTGGCATTTTGCCCCAGCCCCGGCAGTATCTGGGCTTAGCAGCCATTCAGGTTTCGTTCACTTATGCTCTGAAGTATTCTACACCGCCTGGGCTTGCTGTACTTCTTCTCATTCACACTGCGCAGAGCTGTGAGTGTCGGTTCAGAATCGCGGGTGGCCGTTGCGTTGTGTCAGCGTGCGTTACCTCGGTTCTTGCGCGCCTAAATGAACCTACACTACTTTTTCTAGTACCATATGTACTTCGCAGTACTGCTGTAGTACTTCGAATGTACACTGTATAGCAGTATTAGTTGACGCATGCTCAAAACGTGCATGCTTGAGTTTGCTGTGGTGCTCGGCAGCTGCTGACGCTATGCTGCTGTGTGGCACTGCTGCTGTGCTGAGCTGCTGCCACTATGCTGCTGTGTGACGCGGCCACTGTGCTGAGCAGGCATTCAAGGGGTACTACTGTAGTACTTCGAATATACACTGTATAGTGGTATTAGTACGCGCACGCTCAAAACGTGCATGCTTGAGTTTGCTTTGGTGCTGAGCAGCTGCCGGCGCTATGCTGCGATGTGATGCTGCCACTGCGCTGAGCAGGCGTTCAAGGGGTTTGACGTGGTGGTGCTCACCGGCAGCACCCTGAATGTGCAGAGGGAAATCACCGGCAAGCTGCACGAGCGAACGTTTGACGAACTCACCATCATGCAGAAAGGGAGAAAGGTGGGCAACCGCTGCACAGCACATGCTCAGCAAGCCTAACGCTATGTTGGTGCATGGTTGAAATTGGTGTATGGTTGAAGTTGGTGTATTGTTGAATTTGATGTATTGTTGAAGTTGGTGCATTGTTGAAGTTAGTGTACTGTTACTGGCCGGTTCCGCTACTGTGCGGCGCTGTGTGGTCACCTGTGTATGCATCACTCTGGTGCTGCTGCGGTGAAAGGTGGCCCACCGCTGCACACTACATGCGTGGCAAGCCCTATATATATATATATACATACTTATGCACCCCTCTGCTGCTGCGGCTGCATTTTAAGGAAGGCCGTTGCTGCACACCAGATGCTCAGCAAGCGTGCATCACTCTGGTCCTGCTGCTGTTAGTCATTGCAGTTGGTTGCATAGCAGCAGGGGCTGTAGGTGCATGTACGCATCGCGGCTTTAAATGGATTCCACGCTTTGGCAGGTGTGAGACTTACTGCCTTGGTAGGTGCCGCCTGTGCTTTATAAAGGCACCACAGACTGACAGCCCCTGCTGTTGGGAACACCTATAATTTATTGCTCCTACTAGTAGATTGCGTTTTTTGGTGCTCGCTTGCGTACTTTCTGCGTGACCGAACTCTGAGGTGCTAAAACACAGTACTTGTATTGAGCCCCGCTTAAACCCCACACCCTTTCGCCTTGCTGCTCAGCAGCAAACCCCAGGTTGCACTGCAAGTGAACACATTCAGCACCTGTGCAGTGCACTCCGTTAGAGACACCGCTCTAAACATGGCCGCGTACATGTTGTTGGGGTGCGTTAAGTATTGCACATGCCCCTCCCCCCACTGATCCATGACGTGTACATAGGGTTGCGCGAAAATGTATACATGTGAATGTATGAGTTAAGCCATATACTTCTAGAAGTACGCCGTATACGGAGCGCATATACAGTGTATATGCCCAATCTTTTGAACTACTTCTGAAGTAAATAGTGACAGTAACGGCGTGGCGCAGGCATGTGTGGGCAATGTCTGGTGCTCTTGCATGGCAGCTGGCCCAGCATAGTCGGTTGCTGCACATCTTTTGACACGAAAGAAATGCCCATATACCCCCCCCATGTGGGAGTGAGAGGCTGATATTTTGACACGGCGCAGTGCTGGGCCTGCGCTACCACTTTGTTAGCGGTGCATCAGTCACAGATTTTGCTCGCTGTCACCACCACATGCTGAAAAAATTCTTCCAGATACTTGTGGGGCTAATTGTACGTTTTTGTGCAACCCTACATGTACAAATGTGTGCTGTTGCAGGTGCGCATACCACTGGCCCTGGTGGACGAAGTTCGCCTCCCGTCAGCCAAGGTGGAGCCTGGAGAGCAATGGGGCCTCTAGCTGCAGTGCCAATTCGCGGCCACCTCACACCACAGGCTGCGAGCCAACCATGCACACAAGGGCCTGTGGCACCAGTGTAAGGTTGCAGAAGCAAGCAGGCGCATGCGCGTTTGCAGCGGCTTGGCTGGCTGGCGTACACATTCAGAACACATGACGCGCATGGCTGCCACACCAACGCCGGCCGTGGCTTAATATCAGGCTATTACAAACATGTTTACATGAAGCATACATGAGGGGTGGTGTTTGCTCTCGATTGCTACTGATGCTGCTGTGTGGACGCTGTGATTGGCGTAGAATGTATAATACTTCGGAAGTATGTACTTTTATTAAACTCCGCTTAGGGCGCGGAAAGCCCTTTGCACACGGTGCGCATGACCAGAAAAAGGGATCAGACTGGAGTATGTACATGCGTGGGGCTGTAATCCGTTAGAGCAGTGCTCTGGCAACATGCCAGGCTTCCCTTATAGTACTGAGCAATGCCAGCTTTTTCGCTACCTGTCTGATATTTTGGTCACACGCACCGTGTGCAATGGGCTTTCCGCGCCCTAAGCGGAGTTTAATTTATTATTATAAGAGTACATACTGTACTACTAGTGTAGCTATACAGTGAGTCTGCATTTCAGTGCACAACTGGGGTCACAGGCACAGGCTTTGTCTGTGAGTGTGCGTTTGGCACCAACTAGTTGCGGCAACCCGCCAATTGAAGCCATGCTAGCAGCCTGTGTACTGGTGTGGCAGTGCTTAGGTTTTCATTGTCGAAAGTGTGTAGTGAAGGGGGACGCCATCTGTGGCACCCACCAGTGTGTGCAGTGAAAGCGGGAACATATTGTGCTTCAGGCATGAATGTGCAACACACCTGTGTAGTGCACTTGTGCATTAGAAACAAGTGGATGAACTGCGCAGCCATATGCCGCCATCAGTGTGCACTGCAAACACAATGGGCAACCATTCACGGCGGACAACAGCAGGGCGCAAACCAACACTGACTGTGTCTTCAAGTTCAAGTTGGCAGAGGGTCTGTTTGCTGGGCACCAGCTGTGGTACGTACAGTAGCCGGGCATGTGCCAGATGCGGCTGGGGCAGCAACCACTGTGTGCACAGAAAGCATGCACCACACACTGCTCCCGTTTCCCACCGCTCCGTATACACCTGACACAAAAGCACATTGTTGCTCCTGCTGCTGCTGTTGTGCGAGTCACATCGGTTGAGCTGTACCAACCAGTACTGCAAAGCCCTGTGCACTGCCGTGACGGCACCAGCAGCTGCTGCTGATGCACGTGCACTGCTGAGATGCATGTCTCTGCAAAGAAGCACCAAGATGAGCCGTTGTGCAGCACCTGCTGATGTTTGTCCCAGCAGTACATGCTGTGCCATTATGGCAGCGCGGGAAGGCACTGCAGCAGCCCATCCTGCAGTGCAACCTGCTCAACTATCGACAGCAGCAGTAGCACACACACGCTGCGCCACGTCACAGCTTGAAAGCCTTTCTCACTGCGGCTATGGAGTCGCTATCGACGCCTGCCATTGTGGGTGCCTCTGCGTCCTTTAGTATCTCCCTCAGAGCAGTGCGCTCCTGCTCCTGCAGCATCATGAGGGTCAGCGATAGGCCCTTGGCGCGGCCCATGGCTTTGAGCACGCGCACCGCTTCGACAGCGTCGTGCTGCTTTCCCATGACCTCTGAGTGCAGCACCATTATCACGCTGGAGATGATGTCAGGGCTGGATGCCCCCGCGCCTTCCATTATCTGCACACACGCACGCAATTACAGCAGGACACGGGCTGTGTAAGCTTCGTTTTGCGTACAACGCAGGCACATGTGCTTGCCACTGTGGTGGTAGGATGGGATTCTGCGCGTTGGGACGTCATCTCATTGCTGGTAAGGCAGTGCAGCGCTGACAAGGGTATGGCGGCACTGCACAGCAAGCGCCACATTGGTAACAACAGGCGTTTCCAGTCCAACTTGTTGTGGCGGGCCCGGGTTGCGGCTACCTGCTAGAACAGCAGAAGTACTGGCATCCAGGGGCGTTTCTCATGCCACATCCACCTACTCCTGGCACTGCACCATCAATGCCACTATGTCATCTTGCATGTACACTCTGCAACCTATGCCGGGCATTGCACTCGGTGAACACGCACACAGGTTCGTCAAACAGTTTGGCATGCCCACTGTCACCTACTCCAGGCACTGCTCCATCAACGCCTCTATCTACTCGTGCATGTGCTCCGCAATCACCACCTACTTCTGGAAGTGTGCCGGGCAGATCACTCTCTGAACGGAGGTCTGCCAAACACAGCATCTGTGTCTGACCTTCCCAATTTCACCTACTCCAGAGACTGCACCATCAATGCATCCATCTCCTCATGCTTGTACTCTGCAACCACAACCTACGCCGGGCAGCGCACTCTCTGAAGGCGTGCACACAGGTGTGTGCCAAACACAGCGTCTGTCCCACCACCCACAGGCCTGCTTTGTCAGGCCCACTCACACCTACTCCTGACGCTGCTCCATTAATGCCTCCATCTACTTTCGCACGTGCCCTGCAACCACAACTTATGCCGGGCAGCACACTCTCTGAACACACACGCAGGTCTGCCAAACACAGCGTCCGTGTCTGACCTGCCACTTACACCTACTCCTGACACTGCACCATCAATTTCCACTATCTCCTTTCGCCTGTGCTACTACTCTGCAACCCCAGCCCACTTCTAGAAGTGTGCCGGGCAGCGCGCCCTCTGTACCCGCAAACACAGGTGTATACGAAAAAACACAGCGTCTGCCTCACCTTGGCCAGCCCGCCGCTCTTGATCATCCTCAGGTACTCTGCAAACGCACTAGGGTGCGAGCGCAGGTGCCGCCACGTGCGCTCAAACTCGTACAGCGTCTTGGGCGCCTTGGCCGGCACCTTGGCCTGCGCAGACAGCGCCAGCGCCGCCTGCGCCACCGCCTGCGGCTGCCGCTGAGGGCTCACCGCCTTGCGCTGCTGCTGCTGAGCAGGCACTGCCCTCTGCTCAGCAGCACCAGGCACAACTTTTGGCGGCGCCTGCACCTCTTCCACAGGGGGGCGCGGTGGCGACGCAGCGGGCGCTGCCTTGGCAGCCTGCTTTGGTGGTGGCGGCGGCTGGTGCTGTAGCTGGGCGCGTGCCAGTGCGGCTCGCGCTGTGGGGTTGTTGGGCTGCTTGGCGAGCGCACGGCTGAGGTCTGCGGTGGCGTCAGCGTACTGACCCAGCTCGCACAGTGCGACGCCGCGCCTGGAGAGTGCCTTGACGTTGTCAGGCTCCTCCACTAGGACTGCGCAGGCATCGCGAACGCAGCCCTCGTAGTCCTGTGTGTTGCGGCAACAGCAGCACAGGGAGCGGGGGTCGCAGGCAGCAGCGGCAGCGCCGGCAGCAGCGGTGTGGTGTTGATTTAGGGGTGCTGTGGTACGCGAGCGTTAGGAGGGAAACGTGCACAGTTGGTATGGTGCAACACACATGCGTATCATGCATCAAAGCCACCGCTGCTAGTGCGGCTTTCACTCGCTGCATGTGTTTAGCAGCACAGACTGGAGTGTGTACCAGTGAGCAAAGACAGGCCAGGCCATTCAGTGCGTGGGCTGCACACATGCATGCACGAGCACCACAGTTCGCCGTTGCTGAGAGCTTCACCGACGGCACGGCAGGATGGACAAGCCACACGCCAAAACCAAAACTGCACTCCGCACCTGCGTCTGCAGTCTTGCCAGGCTGCGGTTGTTGAGCAGCGCCACGTGCCCCGGGCAGTACGCCAGCCCCTTGGCATAATGCAGCAGCGCTCCCGCCGCGTTCCCCTCCGTCAGCAGCGCGTTCCCAAGA
This sequence comes from Ophiocytium majus, assembly GCA_032358315.1. NCBI lineage: Eukaryota > Xanthophyceae > Mischococcales > Ophiocytiaceae > Ophiocytium > Ophiocytium majus. Next base: position 11,190 of record JAULBY010013147.1, on the reverse strand, counting down.
ACTTTCTCCCGTTCCGCCGCCGCGGCCCGCTCCTCCGCCCCCCCCAGCATTCCCTGGCTGCTGTCCGCGTCCCCTGCCCCCCCGCCGCCGCTGGTCACCGCCGCCGCCGCCGCCTCCCCAGTGGCGGCATCAGGCCAGCGCGTCTTGGCAATGTCAGGGTGCTCCCTCTCGAGGGCCCTGTCTGCCTCCAGTTTTGCCGTGTCCCGCGGAAGTGCATCCCCTGGGCTGGACCCATCCGCAAAGTGCACCTCCGAGGAGCGGTGCGCGTGGTGCCCGCGCGGCCAGGGGGTGCGCGCAAGGTCCGGGTGCGCTGCCTCAATGGCTTTGTCGGCTTCCAGCTTTGCCAGATCCGCAGGCACCGCGTCGCCGGGGGCGGACCCGTCGTCAAAGCTCACAGAGCGGCCGTGTGCACGGTGGCGGCGGGCGGAAACGGCGGGGCTGCGCGTGCTGGTGCTGGCGGCGGTGGAGTCAAAGGCGTCGGGCTCTGGCTTGGGCAGGCGCGGGGCGAGGGCTGAGGCCTCTGCCAGGGCGGCTTGGGCTTCTGTGTTGTGGGGCTCGAGGGAGAGGAGGCGCTCGAGGTCGCGGGTGACCGTGTGTAGCAGGCGAGACGCCTCTATGGAGTCCACCTGGCATAGAGGGAAGTGATGGGGAGAGGGGGTGTTTGTGGCATGCGCGTGGGAGGTGTGAGCAACGGCCGCGTGTGTGTTGCAGAGGCACAGGAGGGGTGTTATGGGTGTGTGCGCACACATAGGGTGCAGGGTCACACATATGGCAACACACAGCCATGCCATGCCATGGTGCGTGCACCATATGCAGCCTACACGGCATATCAGCGCCCGTGTAACAGCCACAGTACCACACTCGCGTCTGCATGCACCTCCACTCATCCATTTGATCATCATCCATTTGAATCAATCAAATCGCAGGCACAGTACTTGCATGTGTTTGCACTTGTGGGCGAGCCAATGCCCATGCCATGCATGCCAGGGCGCTCGTGGCCATGGCACATGCCCGGCAGCGCACGCACACAAACACACAAAGTTCTTTCTACAAAAGGTAGTATATCAGTGCCACACGGTACATACTAAAGCACAGAAGTATACTTCACAAAGCACACAATAAATAAACCTGCTCTAGCTCCTGCGCGCGCCGCAGCGACGCCACCCCCCGCCGGTACAGCCCCTTGATCACCAGGCTGCCGCTCACGCCATCGCTCGCCAGCACAGCCGCCGCATCCGCAGCAGCGCTCTCCCACTGCCCCAGCGCCATGTACGCGGCCGCCCTGTTGCTGCGCGCCGCCGCATTCCCTGGGCACACCTCTACTGCCTCCGTGTACCTGGCGACGGCACCCGCTGCGTCTCCCTGCTTCATGAGCGCGTTGCCCTCGACCTTGAGGTTGTCGCTGCGGGTGAGCGCCGCATGCACGTCCGCTTCGCTCACACTGCCCGCAGGGCTGCGCGTGGCCGCCGCAACCGCGGTCGCAGGCTCCGCCAGCACCTCCCGCAGCGCAGCACGCGCTACCGCGGGGGGGAAGCTTGGAGGCGAGGTGCGGGGGGCGGCGGTGGTGCTCGGGGCTTCCTGCTCGTCCTCATCGCTGCTGTCGCCCAGCGTTATGGCAATGCGGTGGGAGGTGGAGTCAAAGGCTGCGTTGCTCGCGCCCGCTTCAACCCTCTCCCAGTCATCGTCATCGTCTTCCTCTGTGGCGATGGCCACGCGCCTGAACCCGCTGCTGCTGGGAGGGAGCTGCGCGGCAGCCGCGGGCTCGAGCCACGGCTGCAGTGTCTGCAGGTTGGCACTGTCACCCTGCAAGGCCTCCAGCTGCAGCGGGCGGGCGGAGCCGGCCAGCGGCGGTGGCTGCGAGTCACTGGGGGTGAGCACGCGCCAGCGCTCAACATCTGGTGGTGGCGGTGGTGGCGGTGGTGTGCTCGCTGGCTCCTGGCGAGGGCACGGTGAAGCAGCGCAGGTGGCAGCCAGGTGGTAATTGGTGAGTCTGGCTGTGGCGCTAGCGGTGAGTTCATGTCGCATGAACATGCATGAGCATGGCTGTAAGAGGTGATTACTACTACCAGTAGAGCCCTATCCTGCCGGCGGGCACTTTCTGTGTTCGTGTGCATACACCCCGGGCATGTGCCATGGCCACTCGTGGGCATGCTGGCATGCTGGACATGGGCTTTTGCACGCCGACAAGTGCAAATAAATACTTTTGAAGTAAATCTACTACTACCAGTCCATGCGTGCAACATACTGAGGGAGCATCTGACCGGCTGTGCAGTGTGTGTGAGAGAGCACCAAATGGCACAGCCAAAACCCCATGGCGGCGGAGCAGGAGGCATGCACTTCAAACACTACACCTCTGCAGGCTGTGCAACACACGCTGGCTCGTTCCAAGCCATGCTGCTTTGGGTGCACACCCTGCTCTGGCCAAACAGCATTAAAGAAAGTGGTGTAGTAGTGATTCAGCCTTGTTGTGCACCGCCGCAGCCCACAAGCGCTTGCGACAACACAAACCAGCGCTAAACCAGCCACAGTCAGTCAAATTGCTTCCGTGTGGACTACTTGAGATACTGGCGGTTGAACCCGTTGAAAGGGCAGGGTGCAGTGACAGAGGGTGGGCTTGGCGATCTCGTTTTGGCAGACAACAAACTTTAAAACAAACTTGAGAAGGCGCATCAATTGAGATCCCGTCTTACTTAAAAAAATGTGCGTGCCACTCCCCAAAGTGCATATGAAAACTCAATCTAGGAGCGATAAACTCTAGGTCTCCCCACCGGTAGGGGCCGTCGCCCTGGGCGGACCTGTGCAAGGGGCTGAACAAAGCAAAGATAGCGCATATACTGTATGTGTCTAACGGCTTACACCAGTTACTAAAAATGTCATTATTGTTATTATTTATAAGCAGCGTGCAGTAGCCGGGAGCACTCACATTTTCAGCAGCATTGAACTGGTCTCCCTCCACCTCCTTGAGGCTGCTCAGGCTCTTGGCGCCCAGCGCTGCTAGCTGTGTGGCCAGGCTGGCATCGCCTTGCGCTTGCGCCAGCTCCTGTGCCTGCTGGTAGTCACCCACGGCCTCACGGTACTTGCCGCGCTTGTGGCGCACTGCGCCGCGCCGCATCCATGCCTACAGGGTTGTGTGGCGGTGCACACAGCCCACCAGGAGCACAGACACATGTGTCGCACGTCAGGAGTGATGGGTCACGGTGTGTTACGTATTTTATACGTTATACAATATGCGGCATATTGCTACGCCCAAGGACGCGATACACGGCGTATTTGCCGCATGAATACGTTCATCTGTATACGTTATACGGCATGATTACATACATTATGTATGGAACACAATACGCTGTTTCTCATCACTACACGTCAGCAATGTAGTTACACACAAGCACAAGAGTACTTACTCCACGGAGGTTGTGCTGCGGGGGGTGGGGTGCTGACTCGCAGCAGGCGCTGCTGCTGACTGGCTGAGCTTGTCTAAACAATGCAGGCACTGGCGCCATATCATTGCACCAATGGCCAACCTTCCACAGGGGACACTGGATTTGTTTCTTAAGCAAGCAGTGCCCTCTGTATGAATTTGCTAGTGAATCATTGATGCCTACAGCACTACACCTGGAGCAGTTCGGGTGTTTGGTAGGTTGTTGCGTGTCTGCCTGGCACATACACAACAAACCACTATTATAATGAAGGGTAGGCACACTTGTTTTGAACATTTTAAGTTGGGCAAGACCAGGCATGTGTGCAGATGAGGCAGGGTATGACCACATACCAATGCTCACATGCGCTCGTCAGCCATGGCACGCACCTGGTGAAGCGCAATGTTCACCAAGCTACTTGCCATGTACTTCAAGCCTCAAATGCTGCGCCACCCAGCCACAGCGACGACCCATGCACTGCAACACGAGTAGACTTTTTGCAGTGTGTTTTTCACTGTGCTGTGTTTCGACTGTGCTGTGTTTTCGTGTGCTGTATTGTATTTCACCTTGACAGAGGAGGGGTCAAGCTTTAGTGCACTGTGTCGCAGTGTGTGTATAATTGCACTGTGTTTCATTAATTGAGCTGTGTTTTGACTGTATTTCTGTATGTTTTTACCTTGACATAGGAGGGGTCCAGCTTGAGCGCGCTTCCGCAGTCATCCTCGGCCTGCTGCAGCCGCTCCAGCTTCATCCCCGCCATTGCCCTGTTGCAGTACGCCTTTGCCACCAGCAGCTGTGGCGGCTCCTGCTCCTCCTCAGCGCTGCCACTAGTGCCCTTACTTGCAGCACCTGCTGGCGCCGCCATGTCCACCCCCCCCAGCAGCGCAATGCTGCGCGTGTAGTGCAGGTATGCCTGTTCCCACTCCTTGGCTTTGACGCACTCGTTGCCCTTCTGGCGCTCCCTCTCGGACATGACGCTGCACCACAAACACATACAAACATGTGGCGAGGAATAATATATATATGTGTCAATACACTTCTATCATTTACTTCAGAAGTTATATTTACATATACTTGCATATGTAGCCGTGCCACAGTAGGGTAAACAAGCAGTCCTGTTACTTGCAGGCAGGTTGGGCTGCGCATGTGTTTCCTGCAACAAGAGCTGAGCCTGCAGATGCACCCATCTCACACCAGCTGCTGTTGGTCTGATGTACTGCGACGCCAGCAAGGTGGCAAGACGGTCGCTGCAGGGGCTGCACGCCACCACTAGCAAATAGTTAGTGGTCTTACTGAGGTTCAACTTGTGGTTATTATTATTATCACTTCAAAAGGCCTGCCAGGCAGGTGTGCTGTGGTAAGGTGTGTTGTGCATCCCTCGTGAATTCCATCCCAACAGGTTGTGCCAACACAGACAGACTTTGACATTACCTGCGCTGCAATGACGACAGCGAAGACACGTCCACGCCCTTGACAGCTGCATCGATCTCCGCTTGACGCCGCACACGTCGCCTGGAAACAAACACATAATGGCCCAGCACAGCAAGGTGAGATCAGCGGTGAGCGGCAGCATGGGTAGAACAGCATGGGTGGAACCGGGGAGTCAGCCAAGAGTCGCACCATGCTGTGGTGGTGCCAACAGCTGAGAGTGCCCGGGCATGCGTAAGATGTCATGGCGTGTGTGTGTCATGCTGCAGGTATAGCTGATTGCATAGTGTGATGCACGCGGATGCTGGTTCATCAATTGGTGCATACCTGCAAGCACACTGCCTCATGCTGCAGGTATAGCTGATGGTGTGATGCTACTAGTGTGATGCACGCTGATGCTGGTTCATCAACTGGTGCATGCTTGCAAGCACACTGCTGCACTTGGCAATGCTTATGCTTAACGTCACTTTGACTGTCACTGCAGCACTGTAACCGTAGCTGCTGCACTGTAACTAAAGCTGCTGCACGCACCGTTCCTCCAGGCTGTCCTGTCCCTGCTGCTGCTCTGCCCTGCTCCCGCCGCCGCTTGCCAGCTGCCGCTCCTCAAGCTCCTGGTGCAACACACACACACACACACACACAACACGGAAAAAACAATATGCGTGTGAGCAGGAGCAGCCGAGCAGCAGCAACGCACATCATTCACAGTCATGCGCAGGAGAGCCACGGCTGCACAACTGGCAGCACAAGTACTGCTATCTGGTGGCACGACACAGCTGTTTGTCAAGTGTGCGCGGTCGCACACATGCCTATGCGCCTGGCTTGTGACAACATACAGAAGCACACACATGATCTATGGATTCCACAAGGCCCACTGCCGCTGACCGCGCTTGTGCGCCGGTGCAGTGAGCCCACACTGGATTTTTTCATTTGTCACCACGCCTAATGCGATGGCACCCAGCAGCTTAGGCATAGATGATACAACAGATGATATAACAGAACACACCAGCATGTGGCACTGACGCTTGTCCGCACTTGCCTCCTTGTCAATTTCGGCCATGGCCTTCTCAGGGTCAAACTTCTCCCACGCTTTGAAGTTGTACCCGCTGATACGCGTTGGCGCGCCGCCAGCACCGCTGCCGCCGCCGCTGCTGCTGTCTGGTGCCGCTGCTGGCGCCGAGGTTGAAGCTTTGGCAACTGCCACAGCTGGCTTTGAGGCCAGCTTCCTCCCTCCCTCCGTTGGCTGGTCGCATACCACCAGGCGGGGCGGGGGCGCCTTCTGCTGCTGTTGCGCTGCTGACCCCGCTGCTGCCGCCTGCCGCTTCAGACCCTCATCCGCCCCCTTGATTGACTGTTGCCACGAGTCCAGTGCCTCCTGTGCACTGGCCAAGTCTTCCGCAGTGGGGCCCGTGCGCATGGCCACCACGCGAGCCCTCTCCTTGGCAGGCAGCACCTCCAGCAGGCGCGCCTCCGCATGCCTGGTCAGCGCCTCGTAGTGGCCGTGCTCCCCGCTCTTGAGACGCCTCACGATGCCGCGCAGCAGCTGCACATCTGTGCACTTGTCGATGTAATCATAGTCAAGCATGTCAACGGTAACATCGTCGTGCTTGGTGCTGGGGCCGAAGCTGCCGCTGGACAGGATATCGTCGATGTCAGCCCCAGCGTCCGACATCGTAGAGGTGGTAGTGCTGATGGTGGCGCACTGGTGCACCCGTGCGCCGCCCGCTACATTGCCTGGATCAGCGTTGTTGTTGTGTGCAGCATCCAAGTTGAAGGTCATCATATCGCCTTGTATCGCCCTGCGGCGATACTGCATCGCCCTGGGGCGATACTGCACCGCCCTGGGGCGATACTGCATCGCCCTGTTTCAAAGGACGGGGGGGGGGGGACACCGGGGTGAGCCATTTGTGTGGACTGAACAACAATTTCAAAGGATTGCCCCCGCGGGTAACCTCGGGGTGGGCCATTTTGTGTGAAATGAGGGACAACAATTGCAATGCATGCGCACAACGTCCCTCCGTATGCCATGCATGGTGCGCACCTCACAGATGGAGGCGGGAAGAGCCGAGGGAAGGGAACAACAGCATGTCCAGACAAAGGCCGTCTGAGTGATGCGTGCGCCAGAACTGTACTTTTAGGGCGCGGAAAGCCCTTTGCACATGGTGTGCGTGTGACCAGAAATAGCATTATCAGACATGCTCGGTGCGAGCACACAAGCTGGTAATGCTCAGCACTGCGTACTCTAAAGAAAGCCTGGCATGTTGCCAGGGCTGTACAAATATTGCCCAGCTGAGACAGGGCAATGCAGAAGAAGCACTCATGCAACAGGAAATGACACACTGGCCTCTCCCCATGAGCGTGGATGATACACTGTGGTATTAGTTGTGTGTGTGTGTGTGTGTACAGGCGTGTGGACAAACAAGTGGGACCAGCTCCTGTGGGCATGCTCGTGTGGGCATGCTGCCACCAGCAACAGCAACCGCGCGTCACCATGTTGCTCAGCAGCAACAGCTCCTGCTTCACGGCTGATCGCAACATCAACACATGCGCTGAGCAGCGCATGCACTCCGGAGAGGCAACGTGAGAGAGAGAACACCTTCCAACTTGCTCAACGCCCTGCCATGCACCTCAACAGAGGCTGCTGGGCCAGCTTTGCCTCCAGTAGCAGCAGACACCTCCGCCCCCATTGAGCACGTGCTCAGCAGCAGCAGTGCCCAGATGCTCAGGACGACTTGATGGGTATGGGGTCGTTCTTGAGCTGTATGAGCATGGTCTTCATGCGCCCCGTGTCCAGGAAGGGGCCCGAAGGGTCGGTCTGCACCAGCACCAGCAGGCGCATGTTGATCGGTAAGACACGCAAGTGTTGCGAATTTGGCGCCAGAGTGGCATTGCCGGTGAGAGTACTGCTGCGGCTGGTAATGCGGTGTTGGTGCAGTGCATGCAGCCCGATGCTTGGGGCGCAGTTGTGTATATATATATATTCACACACTTGCACCAAGCCAGCAGGAGAGGCCGCAACAACCATGGTGTTCTTTGTGGCGCTAGCCAGTCACATGGCACAGCAAGGCTTGCAATGCGCAGGTGATCTCTTGTGGCATGAGGACTGGCGGTGTGCAGCTGTCTAGCGCGGCTGTGGTGTGACACTGTCATCAGACAGACACACACACCGGTGGCGGCTGCACTGCGCGCGGTATGTTCACCAGCTGCTGCTGTGTGCAACTACAGTGCTGGCACAGCATACCTGCACATAACCCAGGCAGACATAAGACATAACCTGACATGCACCTCACCTGTGTGTCCACCAGTGACACAATACGTTCCCACGGGTTGTCCGACTCCAAGTCAGACTCCAGCTGCTCCAGAAACACCTGGCGGACAGCAGCACCGCCAACAGACAACACAATCACACACACAGGGGGGTTGCCAGCCATTAGCAGTGGTGGCATCAGCACAGGTGACAGGGGGAGCACCAGCAAAAGCACATGACTTACTGCAGCCCACCCCTGCTGCCGCATGTGGGGTGCACGTGCCTGTGGGTGGCACCAGCGGCAGCACCAGGACAAACGCCGGGTCACTTGAAAGTGCACCTGTACTGCTGGTGATTAGGCATTACATGCAACCAATGCTATGACGGCGATTGCGGCTGAGGCCGTTGCCACATCAGAAGGCCTTCCCCAACGTCTGGCATGGTACACCATTCACAATTGTGAACATGTCATTAACAATAGCTAGCAGCCATGGCTAGTATTGTTACAGCCATTGTAGAAGTAGATGTGTGCGGGCACACAGTGAAGAGCAACTGATGAACACCTACCGCACTATGATGGGCACTCAACTGCACGCTACAGTAAGGGCAGCACCGTTTGAGCTACGACCCAAAATATGTACACTTTTGCTAGCCATGCGACAAAGCGCCTTAGACAAAGCACCTTAGGCGTAGGGTCTGCTGCTGCTGCTGCTGGTGGCGGTGGCGTTGTTGCTGTTGCGCACCTGCTCCTGAGTCCTGTTGGCGTTCATACGCGTCTCCCGCTTGAGGGCGCGGTCCGCCGTAAATTTGTCCTGGTCCGCACGGGCCTGCTGCAGCACCTGCTCAGCAGCATCACAGCATGGACACGTGTGTTGAGCGGTGACCAGCAGTGGCACAATTGGCTGTCTACTCGGAGCTGCCAGCTACTTTGGTGGATGCCACCAATTTGGCAACGGCTGACACATGCCTGCAGGTACAGCACCACCAAGCGCACACCTCCCCTGTAAAGATGGAATGTGCTGGTGAGCATGTCGGCGTGGTGGTGGTGGTGGCGCCATCGCATTTCCAGTGCTGTGCTGCAGCAGCAGCATCAGTGTCAGTGGCTGACACATACTTCCGGAGTACGTAGTACTACCCATTGCACTTGGCAGCAGAGGCAGGTGCTTAAACTGTGGTGCCGCTGCGGTGCGGGTGCGCACCTGTTGCTTGTGCTGCTCCTCCGAAGCAGCCTTCTCCCTCAGCTTCAGCTCCCACTCCGCCATGAAGCGTGTCAATGCATTGTCCGCCACCTCCTCCGGCTGACCGAGCATGGTACACCGTTGCCGCCAGCAGCCACGCCGCACGCAAAAAGTGTGATGCCAACAGAGGCGGCAGGAGCAGCATATCCGGTAGTGCCATCAAGTGAGTATAGTCTCTTGGTTCTTAAGTGCCAGCTGCTGATGAGGCGATGCCAGCTAGAGTGTGGGGTACACAACACGGCCATGCTGTGACAGCATTTCACCAACGATATACCGGCACAGGCATGGGTGTGTTACGGCGTCGCCTCTGCTGCTGTGGTGCTTTTATGCCATGAGCTGAAGGCAAACGCTATTTGAGAGCCCCCCGAGGCGCCACTGGCCACAGTTATCTGTGTGGCTGACCTCTGGCATGCCCTGAAACATGTCCCCTCCCATAGAGTCGCCGCCAGGAGCCCCTCCCTGTCCCATGCCGCCATCGCCATCATCGTCAAGGCTCGCATAAGCGCCAGAGGCCTGCTGCGAGTAGCCCATGGCCATGGCACTCGCGCCAGCATCCCCGCCATCTGGCTCGTAGCCACCGCCCACGAAATCGTAGCCAGCCTGGCGAAAGCAATGGCAAACATCATCATCGAGAGACGCAGCTTGCGTGTTTCCGCTTCTTGGCACAGTTGCTGTTGCTGCTGTGCATTTGTGCTGCGAGCAGGTTGCGCACGTGTGGTTGCTGTGCAATATCGCATCAGACCCAGAGGAGGCAATGCAGCACCATCTGCAGCCAGCGGCAGCAGCGCGCAGTACACTACAGCACCCTAAGCGAACGGGCAAAGAAGCTGGTGCAACGCGTGTGCCCGAGCTGAATCAAACACACACCTCTGGTCCTGCGGGTGGTGGTGCTAGACCTGGGTCGCCTGCTGGTGCCTGGTTCATTTCACCGAACATCTCGTCATCGCCGTCCATGGTGGCTGGTGCTGCCAACGCAGCGCTGCCTCGCCGCCTGTGCGCTTCTGAAAAAGCTGCTGATCGATCTCGGGGGGGGGGGGGGGGGGGGGGGCCCCCCCCCCCCCCCCCCTCCCGATCACCCCCCCCCCCAGCCACGGGGGTCTTTGCCGGGGCGCGGGGGGGGGGGCGGGAGACGTATCATACGTACACTCACACGCACCGTGCGCAACTAAAGGCTTTCCGCGCCCTAGCGGAGTTTAATAAGAGTACACGCATCTGACGTGTAGTGTATAAGAAACTCCACTTAGGGCGTGAAAAGCCCTGTGCACACGTGGCGTGCGTGTGACTATGACCAACATGCTGCTCTGTGTTGTAAGACCTGACCAGAAGTTGTCCACTCGTGTGCGCGTTTTCAGGGCTCAACGTTGGGGGCAATGTGGCAGAAGCCGTGCCTGGCGAGCGCAGCGCACTCACCTACCCTACCTACAGCACAGGCAGGTACATCGTTCCAAGCGCTGGTGCACCTTTTAAACAGCAAAGTTGAAACAGCGTTGCAAATTTGAAGCAACAACACAATGCTGTGTGTGCACTCACACGCACACAGAGCCGCTGCCGATGCCGAGTGATGATGGACACAGCCGCTGCTGCACGTATTTGCAAAACACTGCTCTAGAAAAACACAGGTAGGTTTCTTAAACTCTGCTTGGTGTGTTGGAAGCCCCACGTGCGTGCATGGTGTGGACAACTGCAAAAGGCAGGACCAGGAATGCTACTCTCCACTGTTGGTACTTTTATTAAACTCCGCTTAGGGCGCGGAAAGCCCTTTGCACACGGTGCGCATGACCAGAAAAAGGAATCAGACTGGAGTAGCGAAAGAGCTGGCAATGCTCAATACTGCGTACACAAGGGGAGGTCTGGCACGTTG
>JAULBY010013136.1:0-22684 GCA_032358315.1 Ophiocytium majus | reverse complement strand
AGCGTATGCGTGACAGCGCAATGCCCTTCAGCGCCAAAGGCCGCGCCGCCCCGGGCACCGCCTCCCGTGTCGCGTACAATAAGAGTACATGTACATGTGTGAACTCACACACCCTTCCGCTACATCCAATGGTGCTCTATGTGCGTGCGTGCGAAGGTCAGTCGCCCACCCTGACCAGCTCCACCATACGTGCCAAGTGATGTCCGAAGCCAGTCGCACTGTGCGCCGCGCGCACTGTGTGAACCCCCCAGCTGACTTTCACCCCCGTTGTGTCAGCTCTATACACATTACTACAGGCATTTGCAACACCTGTGTGGCCGCGCCCACTTCCCACTGCGGCGCATGTCCACGCAGCATCCCCGGTTGTTTTGCCCCCTCCACACCCCCAAGTATTTTGCCCCGCCCCGTGGTTGTCAGTGCGCGTTGCCATTTTGCCCTCGTAGCACAGCTGCCATCTTGCTGGCGCTTGCTATGGCAACGCACCCCCGCCCCCACAACCCTTCATGCAACTCCCCAAGTCCCACGGTCATGATTTCAGTGCGCATTGCCATTTCGCCCTCGTAACACAGCTGCCAACTCGCTGGCACTTGCTATGGCAACGCACTCCCCCCCCCACAACCCTTCATGCAACTTCAAGCCCCACCGTAGCGATGTGGGTGTGACACCCCTCACGAGGTCCTTTCGCCAGCTGAGCACGGCCGCCCGTTTTGGCCCGTGCCGTGGCGCGCACTTCGGTTTGCTACTTTGCCGATCTCTGCGACGTGTCATTGGTGGCACGGCGCGGCTTGGTAGATGTGCTGCAGCTTTGGACACTCACACCGCATTTGATACTGCCGCACTGTCCGCGCTTTTCCATGAATAATAAAACTGTGTGTGCCCTTGCGGCAGATTCTTCGGTTCTGCCTGAGCCAGCGCTGTGATGTATTACGCCTCCACAGCTGCGCGGTGTGCTTTGCAGTGTTGAGCAGTGCACCCGTACTGGCCGCGTGCATGTTTTGCTCTGGCTGTGCTGCTGAGCACCCAGCACTGCTGCTTTTATGTTTAGGTAGGGCACGCCTGAGGCATGTTGCAGAGCCACGGTGCGGCATTTTGCCATGAAAAAAGCATGCTGCAATGGGGTGGTCACACACAATATGCGTAGTTACTCATGACACGCGAGCAGTACCGTGCACAAGGGCGCGTGAAGCGTGCTGTGGTGTCCTGCTAATTATATGGTTTTGATGTCTCGTTGCTAGTGGTTTGCAAGAAACCAGCAGACATGGTATGCCTGTCGGCGGCCCAATTCATGCGCACTTGCTAAGCATGTACGCTGCACATGTGCCAAGCTGCTGTGACCGGTGCGCCTCTGCCATCAGCCGCGGACCACACAGCTCCTGCGGCTCTTGCACATGGTGTACTTCAAGTAGTACTTCAAGTGGTATGCCATTGGCGGCAGCCTGCTGGTGTCAGCAGCGCTCACTAATACAGTGGCATGTGACTATGGCACGTCCCACCGTGCCAGCACGCATCAGGCAACGCCAAGACAGACCCCACAATCCAGCGCCAAAAATGTTTCAATTCATGCTCAGCGAGGGGGGGAGCGAAAGAACGGGGATATACAACCACGAAAACTACCCAGGGCTCGGTACGGTGTGCGCGCGGGCGTGTGCACCAAGACACGCCGCCGCGTCGCACCCCAAGCCCCAAATTCCAGCGCCGCAACGCGCGCAGCCAGCGGCTACTACCTCCAGCGCCCCAAAGCTATCATTCGGTCTTGTCCCTGTCATCGCCACCCTCAGCGCGCTGCGCGGCGACAGCCCTGTCGGGCAGGTCAACGTCCACGCGCCGCAGCGGCGCGTACGCAAAGCCCAGAGCCGCCACGCCACAGTTCATGGCGCCCGCGACCATGAACATGAGGGCCGAGCCGCGCCCCTTGCCCACGCCCACCAGGCGGCCGATGGGTGTCGCGTGCAGCCGCCCACCGGGCTGCAGCCAGGGCTCAAAGAAGGTGTCGGCGAGCGGGCCCGCGACGAGCGCGGCGGCGGGCGATGAGGCCTCGCCGATGAGGCGCTGCATACCAAATACACGGCCCTGCGGGAGGGGGGGGGGGGGCAGGGGTGGAGGGCGGTGGCGGGTGCGGATTGTGGTGGTGTGTGAGTTGTTGTTGTGTACGAGGTGGGTGTGGGCAGACAGCGCTGGATCACTGGAGGCGTGGTGCGGCAGCCCCAAGAAACAGATTGGGGGTGAGTGGGAATGACGTCCCCGCGGTATGCTCGTGAAGGTGGGCAGTAAGCTGCTTTGCTAGCAAGAACGCTACCCAAAGTGGCATGCATCCGCTGCAGCGAGTGACTGCAGCGGCCAGAGGTTTCGCGGCCGGAATCGAAAGTGCAGCAGTGGTTTCATCAATCGTTTACACACAAGTCACTAGTGATGGCTCACGGAGTACAACATTTTTTATACGGCGTATTTCTACGCCCAAAAATGCGATATATGGCGTTGTTTGTTGTATACTACTACTAGGTGCAGTAGTAAATACGTTCATCTGTATTTGTTATACGGCGTATTTACATACGTTATACGGCGTACAATGCAAATATTATACGCTGTGACCCATCACTACAAGTCACATTGGCAGAGCGCACCTGTAGGTCTGCTGGCACCTTCCTCTGCCAGATGCTCTCCCTGCAAGCTCTGTTTAGTGGAATCAGCGCCATGTAGGAGGTGCTGATGGCAAGCATCACCACGGACGACTGTGTGACCCCTGCCAGAACAGCAGGCACAAGCCAGGTGTGCGTCATTAGCGAACAAAGGTGCATCTAGGTGCAGCCAGCTTTGCAATGTGCAGATGGCACTCAGCAATTGTTCATCAGCAAAATTCAGGGCCGTAACAACCGCCACTTGTGAGGAGAGGTAGTGCTTTTTGGTTCCATAATGAAGGTAGAGCCCAGGTAGCCGGTGCATGCCCCTCCTGCCATCAACAGGACACTGCGAGCTATGCCACACACACACCATTACACCGACAGTCCAGTAGCGCCGACAAAGCTCAGGAAACGGCAGCGCACGCATACAACACCAATGCTGGCATTTTGCCACACATGCTAAGTCTTGGGGCAGGTGAATAACACCGACAAAGCTCAGGAAACGGCAGCACACGCATACAAACCAGTGCAGGCACACTCACCACAGGCCGCCAGCAGCAGCCCCTGCATGGCCGCACACGCCAGCACCGCCAGCACCTTGCGCTCGCGAGGCCCCCCCCACACCGCCAGGCCCGCGCTGCCAAAGAGTGCGCCAAGACCTGATGCGCTGAGCACATAGCCCAGCACCCTCTGGTCGCCCATGTTGAGCAGCACGGGCGTCATGAGCACTCGCACCTGCGGTGCTCAGCAGCAGCAGTGGTGGCGGCGGCGCCGAGCAGTGGGTAAGAAGGGTGGTGGTTATGGGGGGGGGAGCTGCGGCGGCACCAGAGGTGGTGGGCAATGCTGGGGTCGTGGTGCCATTTTGGTGCCAGCAAGATGTGTTCAGATGAGAGCCGGTATGATGTTTCAGCGCAGGCGGGAGCTGTTACCAGCATACCTACCACCACACAGCCACATGACACTGGGGCTTGAGCCCTTCGAGTCCTGCACAGAAAACCGTGAGCTCTCACCATGCCCGAGCTGAGGTGTCCGTTCGCCAGCAGCAGCAGCAGCCCCACCAGCCCGGGGCGCGTCCGCACGTAGCTCCACGCCGCCCTGGTCTCATCCCACACGCGCCCGCGCCCCACGCTGCCTTCCGCGGTCCGCGGCGGCGACGGCACGGACGCAGCGCCCGTGATGGCGAGCGCCGCTGCAAACGTGATTGCCTCGGTGAAGAATGCGCCAGTTAGGCCGAAGCGCGACACGATTAGCCCCGCTGCTACGGGACACAGCAGCTGGGATAGGGCGGGGGCGGCTTGGTCTAGGCCGCCGTAGCGCACTAGGTCCTCGGGACGCACTAGCAGGGACACAGTGGCCTGGGGGAGGGGGGGGGGAGGGGGGGAGAGGGAGTGAGTGGTAGGGGTAGCAGCAGCACTGAGGTGCTTGCAGGGACAGGCGCAGGGCAGGTTGTGCAGCTGGTGTGATGGTGGTGCCATAAAAGGAAGCAGGCGGATGGGAGGTTGGCACGGACCGCTGGTGGTGGACCGTGTGCATTACTACACGTTTGCTAGTGCTTGCTGGCGCGTGCAGCCTGGCGAGGTCTGCACAGCAGGCCTGCACATGTACACATTGCTGCTTGTGCCGGTTTCAAACCGTAGTCGACAGCGCACCTTGAATGCCGGCCACTGCAGCGCGCCCATGCACGAGGACACGGTGTTGGCGACGTAAATGTGCCACGGCCGCAGCAGGCCGAGCGCGTACAGGGTGCCCACCACCAGCGTCGCGCACGCGCACACCGCGTCCGACACCAGCAGCAGCTGTTTGCGTGGGTAGCGGTCCACCAGCACGCCGGCAAAGGGCGACAGCAGCAGCGCCGGCGCCTCTGTGAAGAAGGTGATGAGCGAGAAGGAAGACACGCTCTGCGTCTGGTAGTAGGTCCACACCTGGGGGGGGGGGGCATGGGGTTGCAGTGGGAGTGGAGTGGAGGTGCTGAGGTTGGGTGCAGGGGAGACTGTGTGGTGTGTGGGGGGGACTGGTGGGAGTGAAACAAAGATTGGGAGGTGTTTGGAGCATCAAAACATGGCACTGGCAGGTGTCAGGCAGCAGCAGCCCTTGCGGGGTGACGCGTTTCGCGTTTGTACCTATCTTGAACGCCCAGGTGCGCAACACAGGGTTCCCCTGGGGTGAATGGACACTCACCCTGAGTGAGTAGTTGACGATGTCTGACCCGATAAGTGAGGCCATCTGAGAGCCCCACAGGGCCATGAAGGTGGCTCTGCTTGTCTTGCTGACGGCCAAGGCAGTGCCATCGCCTCCCGCCGCTGCCTGCTGAAGAGCAGCTGCTGCTGCCGCCGCCACGGCAGCTGGCGGGGCTTTGGTCTGCCCCATGCTGCCTGAGGAAGCCAGGCTGAAGCTGCGAGCACTTCTGCTGCCTCCGCCTCCGGGGTGCTGCTTGCTTGCCAATGCCTAGGCCTCCAACTTCAGCTTCACACATATACCGGTATGTTCCTGTTCAACATACATGTAACGTTTTCACGGCGGCACAGCGTCACAGCGGCGCGAGGGGTCGCTGGTTTGGGGCCATGTTTGCTGCTGTCCGGCGAGCTGCTGCTGCCACTCTCGAAGCTGATGCCATCATCTGCAGGGACTACACCACCGTGGGAGCTCCACAGTCCACCAGCAGCCGCCTTGAGGCAGTTGACGCAACTGAAAGTCATGCTGCTGCTGCAGTGGCTGCAGCGCTCGATGTGGATGCGCCTCCTGGCGGCGCACTGCTGCATGTGAGGGACGGCAGCAATGAGGTCTGCTGGGCAGCCGACAGGAACGGTGCCCTGGCCCTGGTACCCGTGGCACATCAGGAAAAGCGCAAGCCAGGTCAGTGGCACCAGCTTGTGGGCTTGCACGGTGCGCGGCGGATGAGCAGCGTCGTAGCAGCAGCAGCAGCAGCAGGCAAGCTGGTGGTGCCAACACTTGACCGCTGTCAGTGATGACGTTGGTTGCATGGGAAATTGTGTCACTGCTGGTGGTTGGCATTTTATGGTTATCGATTTACACAATGCTGTTCGGTTGCCACCCTGCTTGGCTGGTGCATCTGTTGCCATCTGCTTTTCTGGTGCTGCTTGCAGCTGCCATGTTGCAGATGAGGCGCGCGAGCCGCCTGGATGAGCATGTGGTAGCCGTGGCTGACGCCCCTGAGGACAGGCTTGTGGTATATGGTGGTGAGTGCCACTCACGTCATGAGCCGACAACTGCCCTTCACGCCAGGCACGCTGCACCATGTGTTGCCTGGCTGGCGTGCCATTCTCTACGGTGCTCACAGGCTTGGAATGTGTCAAGGATATATCATGCACGAGCTGATTCCCCAATATTTTTGTGCTATGTACGTCATATGCCCTTGCCTGTAGCAGCCAGTCTTCACACCTCACTTCTCATGGCAACGCGCACGGCCATGCGCATACCCTCTGTTCCGTGTAGTGTGCTGGTGCTCATGTTGCTCCTGCTGTTTCTATTGCCTGCTTACTGCTCGCAATCTTCAATAGCGGATACTTTCTACCTGATTGGGTACGTGGGCTCACGAGGCTCACTGCTGGGCGAGCTGCAGGCGCCCCTAGGGGTGGCCAGGCTGTGGGGCTCGACATTTGCCATAGCCGACACGGGCAACGACCGGCTCCAGGTGTGGGAGGTGGTCTCAGAGCGAGATGAGGTGGGTGGCAACTTGCCAATCATACCTTTTGTGCATGTCTCACTTTTTTTGGTGCATCGCACCATGTCGTGTGCATATTGACACAGTGCCGTGTGTGTGTACAGTGTAGGCGTACCTTGCCACAGCATGCCGCACCCGCAACCTCGCCTACATCACCAGTGCGCGGCCTCAACGCACAGGCACATGTCCTCTGGTGCCCCGCCGGCCCCTCACCACCCATTTTCACACCGCTGGACCCCCCCTGCACACCGAAATACCGCCGCAGGAGGGCCGACAGCTGCGGCAGTTGTGCGTGTGCGCATATGGCATGCGCGGCGGGGGGCCCGGCCAGTTCCGCTGGCCGTCTGCAGTTGCCTTCCATGGCCCCGCTCTCCCCTCCACCCCCCTAGTCACATCGTCATCAGCAGCCTCCCTAGCGTCATCAGCGGCGCCGGCAGCGCGTGCGCCTGCGTGGCTGGGCTTGCCGCCGTGGTACGCGGGCGCTGCGAGCGAGGCGGAGTTGGTCTCGCGCCTGGACACTTCGGAGATGGGGCAGGCGGGGCAGTGGGCGGTCAGGGAGACGGGAGACCACTGCGAGATGCAGCTGGCCTTTGTCGTGTCGGTGCTAGCTTCGGGTAAGGGAGAGGGTGGGGTGGGGGTGCAGCTGTTCATGTGTAGCTCCCTGGGCTGCGATGTGTATGTTGCGCTGGTGGATGGCGTCGCTGTGTGTGCATACACGGGCAGCACGCCACTTGCAGGCTTCCATATGTGCGCGCATACTGTTAGTGTGCTGTGGGCTCACGGGCGCCACCTGCCTGTCCTATGTGGCTGGGGCGCAATATTTGTTGGCATGTTTCCTTGCTGGAAGTGGCACTGTTGCATGGGGGTGCCAGTGCCTTGCAGCACGTCAGTGAGGCGTTCTGAAACTGAAACACAGCGTTCGCTCACACCGCCGGGCTGCTGTACTTTGTGATCCATGCGCAGAGAGTGCCGAGGCGAAGCGGCAGTCCGCCGTGCAGCGCTACTCCAGCGCGGTGACCAGCCTGCTTCGTGTGAGCTCAAGCGGTGCGGGCGGGGGCAGCAGCAGCGGTGGCGCACGTGGACCATCTGGACTTGAAGTTGATGGTGAAGTTGAGGAGGAAAAGGACGTGCTGGAGGTGCGCACGCGGATTGTGCGTGTCAAGGTGAGATGCTGGGACTTTGCGTGGTGGTCTGATAGCCAAACACGCCTGAACCACTGGTGTCACGTGCATTGGTTGGCAGGAGCAGGGGCTGACTCGCACGCACTTGTGTGCGCACAGCGGTCCACAAAACCCACACAAACGCAAAGAAATGCATCTGGTGGAGCCAACACGTTCATGCCATGTGGCTCTAATGGCCGTGACGTTTTGCTGCCATGTACAGGAGACATCTGCTGGCATCATGGTTACGCTGCAGGGCGAGCTGGGCACCTTTGCTTCCCTGGACGACATGGGCCGCCGAGTGTCATACTTAATGTAGGTAAAATGACTGTCATACTTAATGTAGCTACAATGAGTGTCATACTTGATGTAGGTACAACTAGTGTCGTACTTAACGTAGCTACAATTAGTGTCATACTTAATGTAGGTACAACGAGTGTTGTACTTAATGTAGGTACAGCCGTGGTGCGGGACTTGATGCTCCCTCGCTTTAGCTGCCATTTTTGGCATGTGCCGGCCACTTCATACCACCAGCACAAACTTGAAATGGCATATTGACAAATGGCAGATCGCGCGCCTGCCGGGGTGCCACTGCGGCACCCCCGCCACTTAAGTTCCGCCCTGCACCCATCCCTGTCTCCCCTCACTCCCCACCATCCTGTTGCTTACGAAAACTCTGCCCCCCCCCGCCTGGCTGCTCCGCCACGACTTCCACCAGCACGCCGCGCAGCGACCGCCGCCCGCGCGGCCTGCTGGCCGTCGCCGACGCCGACAACAACCGCATGCAGGTGCTCTGGTACTCGCCCCGCTGCGGCGCGCTCTACCACGCCGCCTTCACTCACTCGCACACCATCAACCTCGGCCCTGCCAACAGCAGAGGCGGCGGCGGCGGCGGCGGCATCGCACTGGCAAGCGCCCCCCCCGCCGCCCTCGCCTTCAGTCCAGAGGGGGACCTGGCGGTGGGCGCGGGGGGGTGCGTGCTGTTCTTTGCGCGGCTGTCGGCGGGCTGGCACTGTGTGCACAGGGTGGACACGGCGGCTACGCTCGCGGCGCTGCGGCCGCCGCTGGACGCTGCCGCGGACGCCAGTGGACAGTTTGCGCACCATCACGCCGCGGGTGAGCTGTTGTTGTTTATTCTTTACTTTCATATCACTAACCATTTTTAGTTGATATTGCATTAAATCTATGGCAGGGCATGCACGCACCGCGGCCAGCTGTGTTGCATGTCGCCACAACTTTGCCCAGAAGCGGCTTTGACATTTGCGCATTCCTTGTCATGTCAGTGTCAGTGGCTGAGCTGTGACCTTCCCGTAAATGCAGGGCTTGTGGCTGGGTTTGCGCACTTGGATGTCCACTGCACCTACTGCCGCTGCTTCGTATCCACGACCGCTGCTTCATGAACTTCCGGTGCCGCTCGCACCACGCGCCTGCGCAGGTCGCAGCAGCAGCAGCAGCAGCACCACACGCGGCTCAGATGCGGGCACTGAGGACAATGACTATCACCCGCGTGAATGCGTGGCACTGGCATATGGGCGGGAGTACTCAGCAATGTGGCAGGAGCAGCAGCCGCGTGGCACCGGCGCCGCCGCTGTGCCTGTGGTTGTGGCGGCCATGACAGGCGGCGTGGCGCTAGTTGTGCGCAGCGCAAGGCCAATTGGGTGAGTGCGCGTGCGCCCCCGAGATGCACGCAGTGGAACACTTCGCAACCTGTTGCCCGTGCGTGCTGCAGTTGTGCCTGTGCGTTGCTCTGGTGCTGTTAGGCATGCGGTTCCGGCGTCGGTTCATGCCTTGACATGGTGACTGGCGTGCTTGCTGTGCTTGAGAATTGGCCTGTTGACTGCTGTGCGTACGCCACACGCGCATCACGCATGGTGCACGCTTACTTGCCAATGTGCCTGCATGGCCGGTGCTTATCATGTTTATTGCATCGCAATAATATGCCTTCAACATGGCTGTGTGATACGTACTGTACTTTTTTGCGCTGCAGCTCTGGCGCGCTGGGCAGGCTTCATCGCGACACGTTACTGCACGCCTTCTCCTTCCTGTCCTACTTCGATGCTGCTGAGCTGAGTATGGTGAGCCACTTAGCCGCCTGTCACTGGAGTCCCTACCTCACTAACAAGCGGCACTGCCATCTTCACGGCATTGTGCCACTCCCTTGGTCATTGACGCCAGTGGCAGACGCACCACACCGGTAGCACCTCGCAGCAGCAAAGTAGTGCAGCCTGCACAGTGTGTGGTCGGCGGCACTTGCTGGTCAGCCGACACGGCAATGCCACCACCTCAGGCGTGCAGTGCAGTGCAGTACACTGGCATTCCACTCCCACAGATCATTTGCGAGCATATGCAGCGCCTACAAAATACATCATTGCTGACTCACCGCGCCTCGTCTCATGCGCTGCTGCGCAGGTAAGCCGGGCCATGAGCAGACTCTTCTGCGCGCTGCGGGACGGGTGGCTACTGTGGCCGCTTAAACAGGACGCCCTGCTGCAGGCGCAGGCGCAGTTTTTCTGCTGGGCAAAGACGCCCGCTGGCGCGCACTGCGCGCATCCACCTGCAGGTGACACACTCAATTTGCTACACAGCAGGTGTAGTGGTGGGCTTAGAGTCACAGTGGGGGTGTGGCATGCACTGTGTGCACACATGCATGCGCCGAGGTCGATGGCCCAATGCCGTGCTGGCGCCAGTGGTGCCATGCACAAGTTATAGCCGGTGCTGCTGCGCTGTGAGCGTGTGCATGCGACTCCACAACGGCCGGCAGTGCTGCAATGCTTTGCCTTGAGCTCACCGCCACTGTCCCCCTTCATGCCACGGTGCTGCCCAAACTGCTGGCGGACTCCAGCTGTACGACAAGTGGTTAACAGTTGCTGCCGCTGGTGCCCATGCCTGCAGGCGCCACACAGGCTGAGGCAGCGGCGCTGGCGGCGGAGTGCGGCGCAGGGCTGGGGCTGGAGGATGGCCTGCGGCACACCGTCACCGACAGGCGCGGACTGTCCTTCTGGCACGAGCACCAGCTGGTGCTGGAGCAGGTCAGTGCTGCTGCTCACAGTGCGGCGGTGCCATGGTGCTGGCGCACACCCTAATTAGTATTCCAACTTCAATTTCTCTCAAGTACTTCAACTTCAACTATGACTCCTCAACAGCTTCAATGTCAACTTCAGAACCAATTCAGCCGCGGGGCGCCATGTGCCACGCCCAGCAGGGCGGTAACAGGTCGCCGCGCACGGGATGTTCGACACGCTGTAGCTTCGGAATTCCTAGGTGCCTCGACTCCTCTTCGACACCATGTGGCATGGTGCTGGCGTCACCATGTAGCGTGCGGCTGTCCCAAGTGCATGAGCTGTGGATAGGCGCGGTCATGGGTAGTAATGGGTCACGGCGTCTAACGTATTTTGTACGTTATACCAAATACGGCATATTCCTACGTATTTCTACGCCCAAAAACGCGATATACGGCGTATTTGCCGTATAAATACGTTCATCTGCATACGTTATACGGCGTATTTACATACATTATATGGCGTATAATGCACAAAAAATACGCTGTGACCCATCACTAGTCATGGGCGATGACCCACCGCCGCACCTTGGTTGCATGAGCACGGCTTGGTGTACGCAGGGCTGAGGACGGAGCTTGTGACATGGCCATTGCATTGTGGCATCAAAGTTGCATTTTGTGCGCACGCAGCTGCACTGGCCCGCCTTGCCTGTGGCTTGCATGCCTGGGCGCACACGCAACTGGGGCAGTGCCATGTATGCGCACCGTGCCAGTGTTGTGACCATATGCTGCATGTGCTGGTTGTGCTGCGCGGCATTGCAGCTGTTTGACCACCTGTGCAAGTGGCAGCAGGTGGAGGTGCGGTTAGATGAGGTCACTGACGAGCTCACCCATGGACGCAGCAGATTGCTCAGACAGGTGAGTCCCCTCGCTTGTGCTTGGACTGCCCCAGCACTGCTTTGCGCGTGACGTGAACAATGCGTTGCGCATGCAACAGTGTGTTGATGGTGACAAAATACGGCGTAGTTTTACGCCCAAAATTGCGATTTACGGCGTATTTGCCGTATAAATACGTTCATCTGCATACGTTATTTGGCATACTCACATGTTATACGGCGTATAATGCGAAAACTATACGTTCTGACCCATCACTAGTCATGGCTGATGGCACTTTGGTGCTGCATCATTGCATTGCAGCTGGTAGTTAGATCCAGACATGCCCCCAATACGCCGCAGCTGGGCAGTGCACTGCCAGCCGACCCACCTGTGGATTTCATTGTTTTTTCATGGTATGTCCTGCACATGCAGGTGCACAAGGCATCGGAGCCCAGGCTGTCATTGGGGCGGTACCTGCAGCTGGCGCGTGTGGTGGAGCAGCACTGCCTCAAGCTTGCAAACTGGCGCACGTACCTCAGAAAGCTGTGAGTTTCCGCAGTTTGCGCACGTACCTCAGAAAGCTGTGAGTTTCCGCGTCCATGCTCCTGTGCTGCCATGACTGGGCACCTCTGACACCTTCAAAATTCTGTGTGGTAGTCTCGCGCGCATCCAGAGTGGCTGTGCAATTGGGCCACGGTGCAGTACGGTGACAGGTCTTGCGCCACAAGTGCATGGAGCAACACATGCTCGATGCTTGGCTGAACACCCCAGTTGGCTGCTGGAAAGCATGGTATGCTGCGTCTGGTTTGCCACATACTAGCAGTACTAGCCCAAGCATTGCTTGACACTGCCACTTCTTGCCACTGCTATGCAAGGTATTTGTCTCACATGAAGCACGTGCTGACTGTGGGGATGCAGGCACCGTGGCTTGCAAGATGAGGGGCCACCACCACCAGCGCCAGCATCACCACGCCCTCAGCCTGCCAGTGACATCACTGGTGATGATACCACAAGCTCAGCCCCCGCACAGCAACCACACGTCCAGACCACAAGTTCAAGGGCACAGCCCAAAAGTGCGCAGCAGCAGGAGCAGGAAGAGCAGGCCATCATCAAAGCAGCGCACCTACAGAACACACTGTGGTATGACCAGCTGGGCCTCATTGAGGATGCCATGAAGAAGCTGTTTTGATGATGTCCACATTTTTTTCACTTAGGGGCTTGGAAACCTTGCCTTAAGTACCGAGTTTTGATAACTCAAGGTTTTTGATTCCAGCAGAGACATTCTCATCAAGGTACCAACAGAGACTTGACTTGCAGCTACGCATTGCTGTAATACATGCTACAATTTGCGGTGACAACCTTTTCTGCAGACCTTTCCATTCACTGCACTTTGGTGCCCTGCCAAGTAGCAATGGCATCACAGCAATGCACGACAGCTGCAGCTCGTGCCAGGCATGCTGTCATAAGCACAGCAGAAGCACTGCACACACGGATGCCACCACACAATGCGTAGCATCCATTCACAGGTGTCTCAATTCCGGCCTCATCAGGGCGCCCGGGCAGCTGCCTTGGGTACTGTGCAGTGCCATTGGGTGTCGCGCACCACCGCCACTTCACGGCTCCAGCACTGGTGCTGCCGTGTGATACAGCTAGTGAGCGCAGGTGCTGACCCTATGCTGCACCAGGCATATGCGTTTTGGCACGGGCAGGTGCGGCCGCAGCAGCAGGTGCAGTCTGCATGCAGCTGCCCCAAGCGAGCTGCAGCCGCAACGTCATGCAGCAGCGGCACTACTCAGCTGCCGCGGCAGCAGCACTCGCTTGGTATGACAGGTGTGGTCCGCAAGCACAATGCAGGGATGCCGCCCCTCTGCTCTGCGGCGCAGCGCTACCATCCGCAGCACCGCGAGTGGTGGCTGCGGCGCGCAAACCCGAGTTTTTCCCATTGCTGCGCTGGCCCGACGCCCATCGCTGCCCTCCTGGTGTGTCGCTGCGCAGCATTGGTAGCATGGCCCTGCCGCTGGTGCAGCGCTGGAGTCCACGGAGGCCCTACATGGGGTGCTTTGGCACATGCGAGGCAGACCTGGTGGGGTGTAGACTTCCATCGCTGCGCGCCTTCGGCTGTTCAGAAGCTGGCACACCACTGTCACAGGGCGTGCTGGTGGCGCGGCTTGCATCGTCGGCTCGGGGTCAGTGGGCGTGGGCACACTGTTATGCCCACTCCACTATTCGTCACCCAAGGAGTGCATGACGGGCTGGTAAAAGGTGACGCTGCCGGCGACGCCAGGCAGGAACACGTGCAGCACCAGCGACATGTCCTCGACAAAGCACGCGACCGCGCCGTCGAAGCTCATGTTGTAGAACTGCAGCATGCTCGCAAGCTTCTTGCTGTCCACCTTGAGGGTCACCTGCATGCGCGCATGGCGGCAGCAACAGCATCTTCGCCAGGTGAGCATGCGCAGTGTCCGGCGCCCAGCGGCTGTGCTGCAGGCAGCCTGTGGATACATGTAGGTGTTGGTGGGTGGCATGCACACGTTGAGGGCATACCTCGACGAAGTACCTATATATACATGTATACTTCGACGCACTTTGCATATGCGCAGTGTGCGTGTGCAGCCGGCAGCCGTGCTGTTGACTGCTGGATGTTTGCACGCCCATGTGTGCTCAAAACACAATCGTAACGTGCGCACAAGGCACATTGTGATGCCTGGGCGCAGGAGCGATGGGTGGTGTCACATGGTTAGTGCACGACAATGATTTACACGCATCCCAACACGCGCACCTCGTTGTCTTGGTGCTTGCCGGCGCCGCCCGACATTGACTCAAAGCGTGGGGTGAGCTGAGTCAAGTATGTCTTGATGGTGGCTGACTCCGCCTCCACGCGCAGCACCAGCTGGCCGCGCTGCATAAGGTGCAAGAGACATGGCATGTGGGTAGGTGCGTGACCAGCGGAGAATGCACAAGTGCATGCACATCATGGTGGCAACGGTGCTCCAATGCATGGAGCCGTGGCTGGCCAAGTGAGCACATATGTATTTCTGAAGTGCAAATACTTCAGAAGTACTGGTGCTGCGGCGGCGGCACGCACTCACCATGCTGGCGTCCAGGTAGATGTACTTGTCTATGCCTGCAAGGACACACATGCCAGCACCGCCAGGCAGCAGGAGCATGTCAACACCTGCCTCACACCAATGGCGATGCTGCGAGTAAGGGAGCAGTTGGCACAAGTGCACTCTGACACCAGTGAGTGAGTGCATGCAGCAGCTACGTGCCGCACCCCTGCAGCGCAGCAGGCCGCTCACCGACAGTGGGTGCAGTCAACCCATTGACTTGCCTCTCATCCTGTCGACGACAGCACGCACGCTTCGCTGCGCCGGCAACTCCAGCTGCACGTGTGGGGTAGGCAGATTTGGCGGCAGGTAGTACTGTGCCTCGTCCGCGCTCATGAGCTGCAGTAGAGGCGCACCAGCAGCACCCGCACAAGCAAACCGCACACACAGATCAGCACCTACACGGTCCTGGCATCGGCGCCGGACAGCGCTAGTAAGTAAGGTTTATTGGGCACCAGGCAGCAAACCTCCGCAACACACCCCAAGAACACAACATGTTCCAGCCTATAGTGTGGTCTGATCGTGTGCAGGGTACCAGCTGGGTGCAACAGTACATACTTGCAGCAATATACCAGGTATGTACAAGTACCATATACTACTGCAGTAACAGGCATTTGCAAGGGGGCATAGCCTGCAGCTCTGCGCAACAGCAAGACGCAAGATGGCGTGGGGACTGTGCAGGCCCATCAAACACACTATGGCAGCGCCGGCGCACTGTGTGCGGGCGGCTGTGTCCGCCAACCCACACACTCAGCAGCACTGTGCATGCATAAAGGAAGTCAGTTGCCCTTGCCTTGACGGGGATGTCCTGTGACACATCCATTTCCATAGCGGACATGCGCGTCTCCACAATCAGGTGCGGCAGGTTTCCGTTGCGCTTGCCCAGCTTCATCTGTGGCACCCGCACAACAGCGGTCGCAGACAGGGTGCATGGCAAGTGCATGTGTTGTTGCATGTCCACAGTGTGCAGGGCTGGCGGTGGCAAGGGCAAAAGGGTGGTGCTAAAAGTACGGTGGCATTGTTGAACTTGCATAGGTGCGCATGAACAAGTGAACATCTTGGGCAACAGTGGCAGATGCTCAAGTAGCGGCCGTGTGTCACACACCAGAGGTGCAACAAGGTTGCGACTGCACATGTCAGCTGCATATTATCATCATGCCAGAGCGTTGAAGAATATTATTTATTTAGGAGTGGCAGAAGCTTGCCTGCGTCTCATGCGCGTTGGCGCTCCTGGCGGAGCTCAGGGCGCTGCCGAGGAGGGAAACGTCAATCTCAAACAGCAGCTGGTTGCCGTGTAGGCCTTCCAACTGCGTGCGCACAAAGACACAGGACATGGTATTTGTGTGGCAACCATGTGGTCAGGAGCGCCCGCACAAAGACACAGGACATGGTATTTGTGTGGCAACCATGTGGTCAGGAGCGCCCGCACAAAGACACAGGCACCAGCACCAAGCGCAGGAGATAGGTCAAAACACCAGGTGTACAGCAAGTAGAAAATGCACATGCACGGCACCAATTTCATCAGCTATGTCAGATGCATGGGTTGGCACGCTGCTGGGTGGAGATGCAGCACCAGCGGCACCAGCAGCAGCTGCGTGCCTGGGGTGTGCTCACCCTGTAATTGTGGAACACCTCCTTGAACTTGAGCTCCGCAAAAGCTGCATGGGAAGAGGCAGGCATGCAATAGGGAAAATCACAAGTTAAGGCATGAGATGCTCTGTGCGCAACATTCCGCAGCGCGGGCTTTTTTTTGTTACATTGCTGCAATCTGCACTGCACAACGCTTGCTGCGATCGGCAGTGCACAAAGGCCGTGCTGTTGCTGGCTGTGGCTTTCGACCCACCCTGAATGTCGTCTGGTCCTATGGCGGTTACAGAGATGCGCATCTCCTCCTCGCTATAGGTTGCAGGCGACAGGCAGGCACACAGGCAAACAAAGCAGCAGCAGGGTCAGGGTCAGGCGGGACAGCTGCACCTGCTGCTCGCACGCACGCAAATTTTCAAACCGAAAAATGGCGGGGATGGGGCGGCTTCTATGACCTACGATGGCCGCACATGACCGCTGCGACAGCAGCAGCATGGGGGGGGGCATGGGGCGAAGGTTGCTCCTGCGGCGGCGGCGGCGGTGGCTGCTGCTGCTGCTGCCGCAGAAAATTTAAAGTCAGATGGGGTTTGAGGCTGACCTGAGAAAGATGACGCATGAGGAAGGTGCGAGCTTCTCCAGAGCTGTGACCAGGCTGGCCAGGTGGTACAGGCAGTCCTTTGCTATCTTTGCCTTGAATCGCATCGCTGCTCTACTAGTAAGGCCGCTGCTGCCTGCTCAGCTGCACAACGAGCGTTTCCCGCCAAAAGCCGCTGCTTCAAACCAGAACCTCTCCCCTGTAGCCCTGCATCCAGCGCGCTGCTTGCGCGCACCCGATAACGGGCAGGTGCGCTCAAATGCCGCGGCCGTGCCTCCAGGCTGGCAACTACTAGTACCTGGGCACGCGAGTGGCATTGCAACAACTTCAAACAACATTTTGGACGACGACTTCAAGTACTTTGGCTCCACTCGAGTGTGATTCAGGTCACTCGTCTGCAGGGCAGCTTCAACACTGATCAGTGCAAAAGCCAAGGGGTGCGGATATCGATAGCTAAGCCGGCGAGTGCGCTGTTGCCGACGCCTAGTGGCTATTGCCAGGGTGCCCCCTTCTCTGGTGGCCTGACCACCTGCCTGCCGTAGCAGTCATGGCTAGCACCGGCACCTCTGAGAAAAAGGACAAGAAAAAAAAGAGCAAGGCGCCTCCTTCCTCCAGCTCGGATAGCGACAGCAGCGACAGCGACTCTGGAGACTCCGTTCCCTTAAGGTGCCTGCCCACCGTCTGCTGCATTTATTCGCTTGCCCGTCCTGTGTGCGGCTATCCTTCCGCTGCTGCTGAAGCTACTGCTGAGGTATCGTGCCTGTGTGTGGCTGCCAAACCTGGATTTTAGTGCCCAACTGCCACTACTTGCGTTTGCGATGCACGCTGGTTGTTGTCCGAGGCGCAGGAGCCCTGTCACCTCGTCGAAGAGCAAGGACAAGTCATCCAAGGAACGCAGGAAGGACGAGCACGCCAGCTCACGTGCCGTTGCTGGTGGGACGGAGGAAGGTGCGGCTCACTACCGATGACCAGATCCGAGAGCCACAGTCTGCCGCGTGTGCATGCATACCCCACTGCACAGGCTACGTTGTCACTGCTGCTCCAGGCATCACACTGGTTGCTGGGACAATGAGAAGTGCCATACAGCTGCTGACAACCCAAGCGTGATGCTGCGCGCTCGCACCCGCGCCTGCCACAGCAGGCAAGCACAAGAAGCACAAGCACAAGGAGGCGTCAGCGCACGAGAGTTCTTCAAAGGATAAGCCCAAGGATAAGCCCAAGGATAAGCCCAAGGGAGACAAAGCACCCTCCAAGCCGCCCAAGGTGCATGTGAGCTGCTTACCTGTACCGGCGCATGTTGTTGCACGTGTTGTGTGGGCTGGCCGTGTGCACCACGGCTGTGTTACTTGCTGCTGCAAAACGTCGACTCCGCTGTACGCTTTTGACATGCATGCCGCTTTGCGCCAACACTCGTCCATCCAGCTTGAGCGGGTGTGCGTACAGCAGTAGCTGCTGTTTTGTGCGGCTACGCCTGTGTCAACCGCATTCGTGTTGCCGCCCACCCTCAATAACAGGACGGCGGCGGCTCGGCAGCTACCCCAACAAAGGCATCCAAGGACAAGAGCAGCGAGAAGAGCAAGGAAAAGTCCAAGCGGAAGGAGTCCTCCAGTGAAAGGTGTGACATGCAGCATCAACGCCGCTTCTGCTGCTGCTCCGCTGTGATCACTGACCACCATACTGGGCATCTGACACGTTGCATGCTGTTTCGGATGATGACGGTGATGTGCGTTCAACACACGACCTGGGTGGTGCTACCGACCGTCCCTCCCTGATGCCTTGTCGTGTGGCTGCCTGCGTGCTGGCATGTGCGCGCAGCGACTCGGACTCGGATGACACCAGCAGCAGCAGCCTCTCTGAAAGCGACAGCAGCAGCTCAGAGGATGAGGCGGCCACCTCCAAGCCCCGTGCTTCTGCCGCCGCTGCTGTGCCACCTGCCAAGGTGAGCCAACCCACCAGCAGCGCAACCGCAGCGCCTGGCGTGAAGCGGCGCACACTGCCCTCGGCTGGTACGCACACGCCCACCAATCAGTTGCGCAGCCATTTGGTCCTGTGCAGCTTGGTGCCCCCAGCGCCACACGGTGCAGCAGTGACAGACCATATGTGGCTGAGCACTGCCACGCGTGCTGACGGCGCTGCCTGCGCGCGTGTTCGGGTCAAGCAGGTGCAGCCGCCGCCGCCGCAGCAGATGCCGGCCGCCCCCAAGGCCGTGCTCACCAACCCCCCGCCGGGCGCGACAAAGGGGGAGGTGGCGCCCAAGCGCAACGACGTGTGCGAGCACTGCGGCAAGGGCTTTGAGCGGCTGTCGATGCACCGCTGCAAGCTGGCGCCCGCGGACGCGCAGGCGCCAAAGGCCGACAAGCAGAAGGAGCGCTGCCTCACGTGCGGGAAGACGTTTGAGCGCATTGGCTCGCACAAGTGCAAGGCCGCGGCGGGGGGCTCCGCCAACGGGGAGGAGCAGCCCTCCAAAAAGAAGCAGCGCCGGGACGAGGTGCGTGCGTGCGTGCTGCATGCCTCTCGCACACACAGGAGAGGCACACAGAGCTGCGGCGGTGGGCTTGTGTCATGGAGTTATGTATGGGGGGGGGGCAGGTCATGTGCGGCTGGTGGTGCGGAGAGCTTGCCCTCGGATTGGTGGTGTGACGCGTGGTGCTTGCATGCGTGTGCAGCGATGTTACACATGCAGTGGCATTGCGAGTGGGTGTTTGTGTGTACATGCGCGCATTGCCGTACACATTGCAGCTACATGAAGTACATGTTGCCTTTGCACCCCTGTTCCCGCCTGTGCACAGTGCAACGATGGCGTTTCAAGAGTTTGCGGCTGACTTGTATGCTGTCACTGACATCTGCTGCAGTCCAGCGACGATGAGGGCAAGTCCGGGGGTTCAGCATCTGACAGCAACGGTGAGCACTTGGTCAACCTCCACACACGCACGTCGTCAACACCACTTTTCTGCGGTGAATCGCCCACCTGTCACGCCAGTGCCCGCACAGTAGGACCATGGCATGTGTGTGTGTGAGGCTTGGCACCAACCACATAAGTAGTGATGAGCGTATAATTTTTGCATTATACGCCGTATAACGTATGCCAATGAACGTATTTATACTGCAAATACGCCGTATATCGCCTTTTTGAGCGTAGAAATACGTAGGAATACGCCGTATTTTGTATGACGTATACAATACGCTATACGCCATGACCCATCACTACACATAAGTCTTGAAGTATGAGGCAGTCCAATTCAGTTTCTGTGCTGCTTTCGGAATGTTGATGGGCGCATGATGCGCAGACGAGCATGAGTCCAAGCAGCACAAGACATCAGTTGGCGGCTACCTCAAAAAGCTGAAGGCGGTAATGAAGGAGGGGCACGCCAACCACGGGCTTGACCTGGGCATACAGGTACGTGTGACGGACAACAGCAACAGCAAGGGCATGGCCTGCTGCTGGAGGTAAACTTGCGCTTGGCTGTTGCACACTGTTTGGCCTCGCAGCAGCATGAAGTGCATGCTTGTGAGTTACTGCTGGCCCATGGCCGGTTCACATTCTGGGACGTGTAGGGATCCCTGCTGATAACGACGGATGCAACAGGCTACACCAAGTTGGCATGAGCGAACATGTGCTGAGCACTGCCACGTGTGCTGCTGGTGCTCGTGCAGGTGTACAGGCAGAAGACAGTGCTGTACGCACAGATGTTCACGCCTGGCTGGCTGGTAAGTGGTCACACCACCTGCCATTGCTGCCGCACATGCTTTGCACAGTCCCATTACACACCATCCTTGATGGCTTTCCCAATTTCCCCCAGCAACCTTACTTAGCTCTTGCGCAATGTGTGGCTCTGATTGGCACCGCACACGCTCGCGGTGCCCCTACACTGTGGCCTGACCAGCGACCACCTGCCGTGTCTGAACATGTTGCACAAGTGCAGGAGGCAACCGCCGCAGACAGCCTGCCACCGGCACGCGCAAGGAAGATGGTGTCTGAGAAGGTGCGTTCGCACACTCTCTGGCTGCTGCCCCTGGACCTTGGCAGTCTGAGCAGTGAAGTGCCTGTGTGGTTGGTGCTGCAGTGGTGAGCAAGTGGTGTGTTGACGATGCAGCTTGGCCAAGTGGGTCGCCATTGCCGCCTCTGTGATTGACGGCACCACTGCTGTTTTCGCGCAAGTGCATGCTGATAATATGTTGTGTGCAAGCTTGTGCCTTCCAGCATGGCGACATGTTGCGCCATGAATAGCCATGCTGATCCAACTTGTGTGTGCACGCCGCATCTGCTGATACCTGCACGCGCCTGCTGCTGACGCATGTTGCAGAAGCGCAAGCAGCGCTCGCGCGGCAAAGGCGATGATGGCGGCATCGATGCTGCCCTGGACGCCATGGAGGGCATGCCGCACAAGGAGGCAAGTCACTAAATGCAACAATGCACTTGTGCTCATGCTGCATGGCTGACTTGTGCTCATGCTGCATGGCTGACTTGTGCTCATGCTGCATGGCTGCCTTGTGGAGTGTCTGCCGATGGCAGCTAGCCCAACACCTTGCTTGGCAACAGTACCAGGTGCTGAGAGGGTTGCAGTGCGCAGTGTTGTTGTCGCAGCCGCCTGACAGTGCTGCTGTGTGAGGGCACATGACGTGCCTATGTTAAATGTATGGCACATGCAAGTCTGAGAGGCACCGCGCATGCTCATGCGGTTTGGCGTGGTTGGTGCTTGCTTGCAGGGCTCCTCAAAGTCCCACGAGCTCGTGTTCTTTGAGCAGAGCGAAGGCGGGCACGCCAAGTGGAAGCGGTGCGACTACTGCCAGCCAACGTGAGTGGGAGCAGGTGGCGAGCGCTTGAGGAACTGTGCCTGCTCGTGCTGTTGGTCTGTTGGCGCGTAAATGATGTGCACATGTGTGCTGCGCACTGGCCACTGCTTGTTGTGTATGCGAGCGTTTGCAGCATCAACATTTCTTCTGCCACTTTAGCGCACCCATCTCATTTGTGTGGCATGTTGCTGCTCACTGCTGCTCACTTGTGACGGTCGCAGCAAGTACCCGGGGTACAAGGGCGAGACACCGTTTGGCTGCCGGGGCTGCGACTTCCACTACCACCCAGAGTGCTACACCCACTACCACAGCACCCAGCCAGACATTGCCTGGACGCCCGTGCCAGGCACTGAAGCCAGCTAGGGCTACATGGCTTGCCCATGCCCAGGGCCTGAGGCGCGCGATGCCGCTGCCACGCTGCCCTGGCACGGCGCATGTGTTCGGCACGCACTTTTTCAGCAGTGGCAGCATGTCGTGCTGCTGGCATGTGCACCCTTTAAGCACAGTCCGTGCTAAGGGGTGCTTTGGGGGGGTGCCGCGCTGCACCGTTGACAGCACGCAGGTGGTGTGGCGCGTAGGCAAGGCGCAGTTGACATGTCAACGGTCACTAATGCATGTGGTACGTTGTGTCCGCGCGCGCAAAGCACTGGCGCTTACAAGCTGCACATGCCTGTTTTGTGTACTCATGCTCACCGATCGTTTTAACAGTGATACCATGAGCATTGGCATGTGATGCTCACTGGCTACATTGCACAGCACGCTGCACGCAAGAAGCCATAGAACAGCCAAACAGAACAGTAGCGGCGAACAAAGGGCAGCAGAACCCTCCAACCACAATGTGCACCAAGTCACTCTGTATGTAACACCCAGTACGTACATCAAGAGAATATGAAATCAGTTGCTGGGATTCTGTGGGTTGTGTTTGAGCAGGTAGGATGCCAGCCACTCCACAGGATTGGGCGGCCGCTCCTTTGCCAGCGCTGCCATGCCATCCAGCAGTATGGGCACCACCTGCATGAATGCAAATGCACCAACAGCGCTGAGTGTTGTGCAGGCAGGTGTTTACACGCTTTGTGTGCGTACGGGATGTTCGCAGTGGTTTGAACAGCAAACTGTTATAATGTGTATACAGTATATACATAAATGTGTCACTGTAAACAATGTGATGTCAGGAACAACATACTAGTACTTCCAAGTACCATTAGTCCCATATGTTTTTTCGCACTTTTTTCAGCGGCGCAGCAACCTGCTTAAAACATGTCCGTTCGCG
>JAULBY010013125.1:0-22688 GCA_032358315.1 Ophiocytium majus | reverse complement strand
ATCCCTTTTTCTGGTCACGCGCACCGTGTGCAAAGGGCTTTCCGCGCCCTAAGCGGAGTTTAATAAAAGTACATACTATTACTTGGCGGGTCAGGCCTGCTCGCTAGCGGCTCTTGTTGCTTTTGGTGCTGCTTGTTCGGAGAGCTCTGTGCATTCTTGTGCATCCGTTGCATACTTCAAGTACTGTCGTACAAGCTGTTTGTTGTATCTACCGGTAAATACATGTACTGTTCACCCCAAAGTACCTATTACTGTGGTATATGGAAGTACACACATAAAATGAATACTTCAGAAGCACTAATAGTAGTACCACAAGTACTGTAGTACATAGTGCAAGTGCACCGTTACTCACCCAGGGCTGCTCCAGCGCTCTTCGTGCATCCAGGGTGTGCGGTTCACCCCCGGCAGCATCCGCAACGGCGCCGCCGGCTACAACGTCACCTTCATCCCAATACATATTAAGAGTTTAAAAGTACACACATGAAAGGTGTACATACTTGGAAGCACATGCCTAAATGCATGTGCGCTTTTACGTGTACCCACTCCTTGCAGGGTGTCCGCTTCACCCCCGGCGGCATCCGCAAAGGCGCCGCGGGCTACAACGTCACCTTCATCCACCCCAATAGCAACCCCGACAAGTATTACTGCAGTATATAGCAGTACACTATAAATTCACTCTTGTGAAGTACATACCTAATGCATATATGCATGTGTGCTTTTGAATACATGCAGGGTGTGCGCTTCACCCCCGGCGGCATCCGTAAGGGTGCAGCCGGCTACAACGTCACCTTCATCCACCCCAAGAGCAACCCTGACAAGGGGTTCCCCCTCAGCGGCGAGGGAGTCCTCATTGAGCTCGTGCAGCCCCCTCCCGACGTCATCAAGGCTTTCGCGGCCACCCGCAAATGAGCAGTTTTCCACTGTCCCCGGGGAGCTGAGGAGTCGCCACTTTTCCAAAGCTACGTCCATCTTGAAGTTTGAAGTTGGGCGGCCCTAGCTGGCATTGCTACAGTCCTCCCGGGGAGCTGGTTGAGGAGTTACCACAGCATTCATCCTAAACTTTGAAGTTGGGCAGCCCCTGCTAGCAGCTGTGTAGGTGCGTTGGAAATGCGGCGCTGGGGTGCGGCGGTGGCAGCACGGCAGCAGTTGTGCTGCTGAGCACTGGTCCAGGGGAAGACAGCCCCACCGCTGCTGCCACCTGCAGACCAGCTAGTGGGCCGCTGCTGTGCTCTTTTGGGGATTGCGGGTGCAACGGCTGCTGCTGGCTGGCTCGCGTTGCCAGTAGAGAGACGCGCGTGGCACAGTGCACACGGCAGAGTTGGTGGGCGCTGGTGGTGTTGCACTCTCCAGTGGTGGCATGTTTGTGGAGGGGTAGTGTGTAGCGTCCATTGTGTGGTTTTGGTGGCACGGTCACGGCGGCCGCTGGTGCCCTTGCAGATTTTGTCTCCCGCTTGGAAAAAATGCGACTCGGGATGTATGTGTGACCAGTTTGTGTGTGTTTGGCAGGACGGTCATAGCGTGTCGGCGCACCTTGGCCGCTGCTGCCCTTGCAGATTTTGTCTCCCATGCGCGGCAAACACGTGGCTTGGGGGTGTGTCCGTGCATCCCCTGCCAATGAATTCATGAATTGCACACATGACCAAGTGGCTGTGGTTTCAAAAGTTGCCATATATGTGCCCAGGGCTGCGTGGCCGTCAGGAGTTTCTTGACGCATCGGGGGGGGGGTTGTGGGCATGTGGTTGTGTGTCCTAATGTGCCTGGCATCGTTGCACAGGCACGCATGTTTTGCTGCACGCACCAGCACCGGAGCGGCCACACCACAACCGGAGCCAGGTCGAGAGGCGTGCAGAACGTCTGTGTGGGCGGGCCGGCCCGCCGTGGGGTGTACCGCTGCCTGGAGTCCCCACTCACAGTGGCCGCGCACTGCTGAGCACGCCCGCACCTGCAAACACACTTTTGTTGTCATATACTACTAGTGTATGTGTGTAGTGGGCTACCGCGTGGGTGGCAGTCAGATGCCGCTTGACACATTTTGGGGGGTGTAGGCATGTGGTTGTGTGTCTCACTGTGCCTGCCAGTGCCGAGGCTGGCATTGTTGCACATGCCTGCCCGTGTTTTGCTGCACACACCACCACCGGAAAGGCCGCCACAACCGGAGCCAGGTCGAGAGGCGTGCCAGGGTCGCCACTACCCTACTTATCCCCTGGGCGTGCACAGCACGTCTGTGCGGGCGGGCCGGCCCGCCATTTATAGGATATATATATACATGGCTCGCTCATATACGTTCCGTCGCATCCCTGCGGCAAAAAATGTTGCTGGGATGCATCCTGTCTGCAACTGCGCACCGCACTGCTGCAATCGCTTGAAACACTACACCAGACACTTCTGAAGACATGGCGCGTGCAGCTCACTACATGTAAACGAAACCTAAAAGTGATAGAATTAGCTTGTGAAGGTATTGATACCTTCATAAGTTATGTATCAATACCTTCACAAGTTATGAAGGTATCGATACCTTCATCAGGTAATTTTATCGAAAAAGGTTGCTACTGTAAGCCCAGACACTGCCGTGGCTGGGGCAAAAATGCCAGGCAGAAGCTTGTGGGGTGAGTTGTGCACCTGATGAAAACACCGGACTGCCCCCACACCTACACGCGCCGGTCAGTGTCCTTGAGGGCTAGGGATGACTCAGAGTACAATCACCAACAGGGCTTACTTTTATTTAAAATCCCTTAGGGCGCGGAAAGCCCTTTGCACACGGCGCGTGTGTGACCAGAAAAGGGTCAGACAGGTAGCGAAAAAGCTGGCATACTTGTGTAGCCCTCAAGGACACTGACCGGCGCGTGTTGGTGTGGGGGCTGTCTGGTGCTTTTCACCAGGTGGACAAATCACCCCACAGGCTTCGACCTGGCATTCTGCCCCAGCCACGTCAGTATCTGGGCTTGGCAGCCTTTTAGGGTTCTTTCACTTGTAGACTCGTATCTACTGAAGTATGTACGCATGCAATCACGCGCTATACTTCAGGTCCATGCTTGTAGAAAAGGGTACGCCTTATGTCATGCCGCGGGAACACAACAAGTGGGACTTTGTGCTTCTTCGTGAGCTGTGACGTGGGTGGTTGATATGTGGTGCCGTGGAAATGTATTACCATTTGTTCCATAAGTCTGTTGCTCATTCAGTTCAGCATGTGATAGTGACAGCGAGCAAAATTTGTGACTGATACACTGCTAACAAAAGTGGTAGCACAGGCCCAGCACTTTGCCGTGTCAAAACCTCGCCCTCTAACTCCCACATAGGCCCGAGATATGACAATTTGTGTGCGTGGTTTTAAACCACTTCCTCCCCCCCCACACACCTCGCTCAACAGCAGCGTTGTCGCAGCGTGCAGTCGAGGGTGGTCACACGGCAGCGTACATCAGGGCACACAACGCCGGGGCGAGCTCACCGGCGTAGGTCTGTGTTGTCCTACTAGTAGGCAAGCTCTGGCTTGCAGCACGGGTGCTCTGAAGCCCGGGCACGGCCTGTAGCCGCCGCCCTCGCCCAACGCTGCCTTTACGTGACCGCTCGCTCCAGGGGTACGCCAATATGCAGTCAGTAGCGGTGGGATAACGCCACCGCCGCGGCATGACAGCAGCCTCTGCGCCATAGACGCCGCCCGCTAGGCAGCAGAAAACTGCTGATACCACTCACGGGCCCGACGGTGCCCTCTGCGTCGTGTGCTGGTGTGTGCCGTCCTGCTGCCCTGCGGTGGCCGTCAGCAGCAGCCCCCCGGCTACAGCGCCACGCTGCTGCCGGCACACGCCAGTTGGGGGGTGGCAGCCACTGGTGCTTGCAAAGGCCCCCATTACGTCACCACTTCCCAACGCACACGCCGCCATAGTGTGTGCGTCGTGTGCGGTCGCCGCTTGCGTTGTGTGGTGTGTTTGGGTGCTTTTCTGCCCTTCCCGCCAAACTTAAAAAACGGCCGATTTTGCACCTGCCGGAAACCGGAAGGTCGGCTGCAATAGGTTGTAACTTCACTTCCAAGTTGAAGTTGACAATTTTGAAGTTACCAGCGTGTCTTGAAGTTGGCTATCACATACATTGACGCTGTACACTGAAAAACTATTTGCAAAACTTTTTTGTCTACTGGAAAACTCTCCCAGATACTTATGGGACTAATGGTACTGAAGTACTTCAAAGTATACTTTGAAGTATTGTGTCAAACCATGTGTTATACTGGGAGGTGTCTTCTTCTTTGATGCCTACGGCAACCCCCTCTGCTGTGACTCCCCCCCCCCCCCACCCACCACTTCGTGGTGTGGTGCTTGACACACCGCCACACCAAGCCTCACCAGACGTCTAGTCACCGACGGCCATGGTGTATATATGAAAACTCATTTAGGAGCGATAAACTCTAGGTCTCCCCACCGGTAGGGGCCGTCCCCCTGGGCGGACCCGTGCAAGGGGGTGAACAAAGTAAAGACTTGCGCCAACTCAGGGCAGTCAAGTATCGCACCTACCGAAGCGCGGATTCCATCATAGGGATGTGGTGCGTTCAAGTGGGGGCTATATGTATACCGGTATATCGTGTATATATGTGTGTATGGTGTATGCACACACCATAGTGCTCGCCCACTGTGTGTGCCCCCGTTGCAGCCCTGGCACTTGTGCCGTGCTCCACAAGAAATTTATTCGCGTCTCTGTAGAAGTTTCTGACTGTCTGGCGCCTGTGCCGCGTGCACCTGCGTCATGCACAGCGGCTTTGCTTGAGAAGACTTTTCTGCCAATTTCTTCGGGAATTTCCAGTCATTGTAACTGACAATTTCTGGGGCGGCAGAATGACCCCCACAAAGAAGTATGTGCGACGTGGTTTTCTACTTGAAGTGGTAGTGGGCCAGGTTGGAACTTCAACCAGCTCACTGGACAGGGCGGGGGGGGATTACCTAGGTAGTACCAGATGCCATTGTTCCAGGTTTATCTGAAGTGCACTTGGGATTTACTGCGCTTGAACCTGGTCTGGTATGCGGTTTGGTGCGGTGTTCCAGAGGAATGTCACATACCACGTGCTTTTGTACCATATACATATACCACGGTACTTCAAAGTACATATATAGGTATATAGAAGTACGGGGTACTTGATATACCTCGTGAAGTACAACGCCCTTTTCACGATTGAGTGCGGGTTTAGCTTGTTGTGGCGTGCTAGGGCGCTGACGCTGCCCTGTACCAAACTGTGATTGCACTGCGCTGTACATGCAGTCAGGCGTTGCCGGTTAGGAGGCTATCTGGCTAGGATGTGGCGCACCAGATACGCGCATGTATGCATGCACTTCCATTATTCATTTCGTGTAGGGCGCGGAATGCCCCAGTGCACATGGTATGCGCGACCGGCAAACAGCATGGCTGAACATGCTGCCCTCCCTGTTGCTAGCCGACAAGATGATGATGCTCAGCACTATGCACTCCAATGTGCGTACGATGAAAATTACATACCATTTGTTCCAAAAGTATTGAGACCAAACTTTGATGGGCAAGCAACAGGGGCACATATTCTGTGGGTGTGTACTGTGGTAAACAGATGTGTGCGTCCACCCGCCATCTCTGTACTGTGTCAAAATCTGGGGGTGGAAGTCCTAAAACGACCAGAGTTATGCCCGGTGGCGCGCAGGCATCAGCACGAGCAACCCTGCCCATGCACGCACGTGCAAAAACGTGGAGGGCGCCCGTTGTTGCTTGGCGCCACAGCATAGATGGCCCTTGCAACATACAGTTGTGATTTGGTGCAGTAAGTACAATGAAGAGACATACTTGTAGTATCTCATGGGCCGTGAACCATCTCTATTTTTTCTGTCTCTGCAGGAGCGGTTCTGTCTCCAACATGGAGCGGTGGCACCAGCGACTGTTCCTGCAGATGCGGCTGATGAGCCCATTTGCTGACACCGCCACTACTTCTTCGTACCACCAGGTGCAGACCATCACCGCATGGGGGCGCGACGAGGTGAGTCAATCAGCTTCAAGTACAAGAGTTGAATTTCATGTTGCAGTTGCTGTGTGACACCGCCGCTAACGTGTGACCAGCTGCGGCATACTTGTAGTATACAGTATGTGTATGAGTGTTGAACTTGTGTAGTGTTGAAGTTGAGTGCGCACATGTGCTGCCACCCGCCGCGCTTGTGGCACTGCTTCTTGAGCTCTCTATGCTATGAGCGCACCAGCTCCCACATTGCTTCTGGCGCGCACGAACCTCATTGCTGGGGAGTTGAAGTTGTAGAGTTGCAGTTGGGTAGTTGAAGTTGAAGTGTTGAAGTTGAGGGCACCTGTGGCGCTTCTTCTTGAGTTGTCGCCATGAGCGCACCATCTCACTCAGAGGCTGCCGGCGTCAGCAGGGAGTTCAAGTTGATGTGTTGAACTTGACAGTTGAAGCTGATAGTTGAAGTTGCCTGCCGCGCTCTGCCGCTGTATGCGCAGATGCTGCCGGCGGAGTGCATGGATGGGTGCATGGACTGCAATTTCCCGGAGGCGGACGAGGCGTGCAACGGTGAGCACATGTTCTCCATTATAATGAAAGCACGTGTATAACGATACTACCACTGTACTATAATCATGTACTTTAAATTAATAAATAAGTTATTCCAATTAATCCTGAGGTGTACGACGCGTGCAACGGTGAGCACATGGTTTCCATTATACGTGTGCAATATCATTGTCATTACTTGTTCAGTAAATATTTATTACTTGCAAGGTGTAATTAAAATCATGCAGTAGTTGCAGTTTGTCGTGCAGCTTCCCGGATGCGGCGGAGGTGTGCAACGGCGAGCGCGTGATTCCCTGTTCTGCGCGCGTATTTTACTTCCGAAGAACAAGATAATCAAAGTAACACTTGAAATATTTCATACGATATTGTGGGTATTGGAGTATCACTCCCTAGTTGTGTCGCCAAACATCGGCGGTCGCTTGCACCAGTAGGGTCTAATTCGGGGGGGGGGGGCGCGTATAGTACACTTATCGAAAGACTTCTACCATTAGTACAAGTATAGATTCTGTATCCATTCAAGTATACTGTACTACGTAGTTGTAAGTTTTAGATATACAGGTAACCCCCGGGGTTGTGGCCAGATACCCCTCTTCCACTCAACCAGTGAGGTCTTGCTATTGTTGGGGGGGGGGTCTTGTACTCCAATGCGGTGAACGTGCGTCAGGTTGTTCACAGAAGTCTGCTGAACAGGAACACACCTATGCCTGGATGCATGCAGTGTGTACGTTTGTGGTACCGCTAGCTCTGTTGATCTGGGGGAGGGGGGTACCGTAGATATCGGGGTATAAGACCCCCCCGGTTATTTCGCCAAGCACCGGTCGCTAACACCGGGGAAGTATTGTAGTGCATTATCCTATTCTATACATACTACTGGTAGTATATACACATTTGTAAAGACGTAACCCCCGGTCTTGCTGCCAGACGCTACTCGTCCACTAAATCCAGGGGGGGGGGGGGTGGTATTCGGGGGAGGGGGGTCTTATACCCCGATATCTATGGTATACTAGCGGCGGGGGTCTTGTACACTATTGTGTACGATAACCAATTACAAATGAAAACTCATCTACGAGCGATAATATGTACTAGTAGTGTTAGCAACAAATAGTAATAAACGAGCAAGGAGCAACAAGTCACGGCTTTTGCATGCGCAAAACCTGCTCAGCCTTTCGTGTGATGTCCCTTTTTTTGAGCGAGTTGCGAAATGTACATGCTTCAAATTACATAAAGCGGACTGGTAGGCTGCTTAGGCCTAAAATATGTGGTAGGCTTAGGCCTCAATATGTGGTAGGTTTTGGTAGAGGCCAGGCCAGCCATCCACATGGGAGCTTGTTTCTACCTGCTCGTGATATGCATGCCACTTGTAGCATAAGATGTCAATACTTCTAGCTTCAGCACAACATTGATAGTAAATATTACTAGAGATATACCGTAGTAGTAGTAATAAACAAATGATACTAGTGATATTAATAACAGTAATGAGGCAGCGCAGGTGTATTTGCACTGCATGCGGATCAGCCACATCATGGATGCTGCGCCATATACACTTCCAAGTAGTTCAGGTTGTTGCCTGTGAAATCCCCCCCCTGCATGCACACCTGCGCTGCTGCCTGCTCGTGCCGCAATTCTGATGCTGATACTGCTTGATTTTTTTTGTTAATGTCCCCCTCCACACACACACACCTGCCCTGCCGCCTGCTGGTGCTGCAGTGCTGATGCTAAAAACTGTTAGTGTCCCCTCCACACACACACACCTGCGCTGCCGCCTGCTGGTGCCGCAGTGCTGATGCTAAAAACCGTTACGGACCACAAAATCATGTGCAAGGCGGGGGATAAATGGTGCGGCTGGGACACCCTGCTGAAACAGGTGAGCGGCCTCTTGAACTACTAGTGTTTGCTGCTACATGCTGCTATTACATTGCAGTACATGCATTCATGTATCATTCCTTCAGAAGTACTTCGGTGTGTTATGAAGGTACAGTATTTCGAAGTATGCCATGTACGCTTGGTGACGTACGGTGCTTCAAAATTCAAATCATGTATAATTACCTCTATTGTAATAATAAAAATTACCGTGTATGCTTGCACACAATCATGTGCAAGGCGGGAGATACTGGTGCGGCTGGGACACCCTGCTGAACCAGGTGCGCTTTACATCCGCTAGTCTAATCTTCAATGCTACTCCTGAAGTACAGCGCACTCGCGATTAGTTTGCTTTAATTTAGTGCGGTATGCGGTTTAGTGCGGGGTCCAGACACCCGTCACTTGACCACATGATTCTGTATCAACAACACACAACGCCCTATT
This sequence comes from Ophiocytium majus, assembly GCA_032358315.1. NCBI lineage: Eukaryota > Xanthophyceae > Mischococcales > Ophiocytiaceae > Ophiocytium > Ophiocytium majus. Next base: position 13,867 of record JAULBY010013125.1, on the reverse strand, counting down.
TGCTTTAGTGCGGATCTTGCTTTAGTGTGGGGTGTTAGGGGGGTGACACTAACCCGCACCAAGTTGCGAGTGCACTGTACTAGTAGTACCTACTTTTTGTGCAGGTTTTTGTGTGCGTACTCCTGTGTACTTGTCGACTTAGTATTGTTACACTTCTAGCCCTACATAGGATACAGCAGTACTAGTACGTGCATGCGGAAGCAGGTGAGTGGCGACCTCTGAACTGCTCATGTTTGGTGCTACATGCTGCTAATATACATATAATATAATATATAATAAGTAAACACACGTAGTATGTATTACTACTATACTGCAGTAGTATTATACTTCAGAAGTACTTCTGAAGTGCTCCTGAGAATGTAGTAGTACCATGTATGCTTGGCCAAAATCACATGCACAATGCGCAAAAATGGTTCGCCTGGGATGCCCTGCGAAAACAGGCCATCGGCCTTCTGAGCTACAATGTTTGATGCTACATGCTGCTAATTTACGGTGCAAAAGTACGTTCTATTTATGGACCATTACTTGTAACAAGAAAATATACCATTTATGCTTGCACGAAATCATGTGCGAGGCGCGACACAAAAAGTGCGGCTGGGACATTTGTGGCTGCGTGTGATACAGCACACTAGAGTTGGGACCGCGAACCAAAGGTTAGTTATGGCGGTATGGCGTTGCAAGAGGGCAATACCACCAGATACCGCCTGCTGCTGGCAATAGCTATTTCGCGGTTTTGAAACACGCACCGCGAGGCCAAAGAGTTAGTTGTCGCGCTATACCGCCACCGCGAAATAACGCGTTAATTCACGGCATTTTGTGGCTATGTGTGGTACGGCACCGGTGCTGACTTTGCAGCGCCGCCACCGCTGCCGCTGCTTATGCCGCTGCTTTTGTGTTTTGCGACGTGACAAATGCCTTCGTGGTGTGGTGGGGAGCAGCCGTTTGTGGAGTACCCTTTCTACGACATGCAGGTAAGCGCCAGTCTGACCGCCACTACTCATACACTCATACACTACCTGCACAGTGGCACTACAGTGGTTGTAGTTATTTGCACTTGTGGGCGTGCAAGAGCCCATGTCGTGTATGCCGGCATGCCCACTGGTGGCCATGGCACATGCATGGCAGTGTATGCACACATACGAACACAGAAAGGGCTAGCAGGCGCTGGCAGGCTACCTACGGCTCGACCTGCCAGGGCAGGTCATCCGCCAGGGTGCCATGCAGTAGTACTTTGTACTACAGCGGTACAACTGACAGCAGTAACACTTACCAGGGATGTGAGAGCGCTGCGTCTGCCGTGAGCCTCTTGGCGGGGTCCCGGTCCAGCAGCCCATTGATGAGGTCCTACGCATCGCAAGGAGTTGAAGGTGATGTATACCAGCGGGCAGGCGTGAGCCGCCGGCAGGCTACCTAGGGCTCGACCCGCCAGGGCAGGAGTACTTACTAGTGCTGAGCATTGCCAGCTTTGTTTGCTAGCAGCAGCATGTCTGATCATGCTTTTTCCGGTCACGCGCACACCATGTGCCCAGGGCTTTCCGCGCCCTAAGCGGTATACTACAGTAGTATTAAATGTCGAAGTACATGTACAGTACATACTTCGTGGTGTATGCATGTACCGTTGTACTACTAGTAGTATATGTACATACACGTGTACTTACAAGCACATTCTACGTACTATTTAGAAGTAGTACATGCATCAACCGGTGTATACTTCTAGTATGTACTTCGAAGCATGCACATAGGTGCAGGCTGGGCTAGCAACAGCGTGCCTGCAGGCAGTCAGTTGCCGCGGGGGCACGGCAAGGAGAGGCCTCCGATGATGCTGTGCGTCGATACCCTGCGTGTGCGCCCTTCACCTTTTGGTACACAACCTTGTTCTACTTGCAACTGGAGCAGGGCTGCCATGCCTGGTGCACCTGTCAAACGCACTTGACGTATACTTCAAAGACTTCGAAGCAGTAGCAGCAGTGAAAATAATGCAAAAAAAGCGTCGATACCCTGCGTGTGCGCCCTTCACCTTTTGGTATAAAACCTCGTACCACTTAAAATCTGGGCAGGGCTGCCATGGCTGGTGCCGATGTTATATGCATTTCAAGTATATATTCACCTATACGTGCGCAGTGGCCATGGTCCCGGAGGTCTTCCCGCCCAGACTGTGTTACTTTCTGCATGGACGCATGTGCTGATCCTGCCGCCACCGCTGCCGCCGCTGTTGCTGCCACTGCCGCCGTCGCCGCTTCTGCTGCCGTCACCGCCGCCGTTGCTGCTGCCACCGTTGCCGCCACGCCGCTGCCGCCGCCGCTGCTGCCGCCACCAACGACCCTACTCCAACTTCAACAACATGTAACTTCAACATTATCGTAACTTCAACTTCAACATTAGGTGGACATGGTGCAGCCGACGGCGTTCACGGGCAATGAGTTCCTCCTGGAGTTTGAGATCGTCTTCATACGGCGGGAGTTCACCGTGTGGGAGATGAAGTGGTTCTACTCCCTGTGCGGGCTCACGCTGGCCTTCATGTGGGTGAAACTATATGTGTACACACGTGTGTACATACAGTATGACTTTTTATTTGTACGGTACGTACTATACAACCTATGTATACACAGCATGTGTAAACATGTACTTCAAAGTATCCATACACCACCGAATTCACCACAAGTTGTTCTACTCACGCTGTGTGCTCGCGCTGGGCTGCATGTGGGTAAGAATACACTACCTACTAGTAGCATTGCACACGTACAGGGCTCTATATGAGTGCTATGTATTGTGTACTTAGAGGTATATGCTACTACGAAGTACACTGTGATTGGCTGATTCTTACCCGCGCTGCGCTGTGACTGGCTGAATTCTCGCAGTGGTTCTTGCCAAAGGTTGGGTCTTTCACTGAGATGGCGAAGCCGCACCTGTGATTGGCCGATTCTTACCCGCGCTGCGCTGTGATTGGCTGGATTATTGCACAGGCTTTTGCCAAAGGTTGTTTTTTTCACTGAGATGGCAAAGCTGCCTCAGATCATGTGCTGCGCTCTGATTGGCCAGGTTTCACCCGTGCTGTGCTGTGGTTGGCCGATTCCTACCCGCACTGCACTGTGATTGCCTGAATTCTCGCGCAGGTTCTTGCCAAAGGTGGGGTTCTTCACTGAGATGGCACAGCTGCCTCAGAGCATGTGTTGCGCTCTGATTGGCCAGGTTTCACCCGCGCTATGCTGTGGTTCGCTTACTCCCACTGCACTGCACTGTGATTGGCTGAATTCTTGCGCAGGTTCTTGCCAAAGGTGGGGTTCTTCACTGAGATGGCAAAGCTGCCGCAGAGCATGTGGAGCCGGCAGCAGGTGTGGGTGGGCATTCTGCTGGTGTCGCTCCTCTTCTTCAACAACGTCTTCTTCGCAGCGCAGGTACGCAAGCAATGTACTTCAGAAGTATGAAAATCATATGGTATACTTATACTGTAGTATAGAGTTTACACTACTACAAAGTACTACAGTACTGTAAATACTGTACGTGCATGTGCTTTGTAGTAATACTAGCAGGTGTGGGTGGGCGGCGTGCTGTTGCCCCTCCTCGTCTTCAACAATGTCTCCTTCGCAACCCAGGTGTGTGTGCAATGTATTGAAATCATGTGGTATATACTACAATAGTAGGCTGCAAAGTGTATACCATTCTGCTGGTGTCCTCCTCTTCTTCAACAACGTCTTCTTCGCAGCTCAGGTACGCAAGCAATGTATGAAAATCATGTGGTTTGTACTACAGAGTACTGCAGTGGCATACTTCGAAGTATGCTGTACATGAATGTGCTTTGTAGTACTAGCAGCTGTGGGTGGGCGTGCTGCTGGTGTCCCTCCTCTTTTTCAACAACGTCTCCTTCGCAGCACAGGTGTGTGTGCAATGTATTAAATCATGTGGTGTACTTAAGTACTTCTGGTAGTATAACATGCTTCTGAAGTATGATATTACTAGTACTGCAGTAGTATACCTCTGTACATGAATGATACCTCTGTACATGAATGTGCTTTGTAGTACTAGCCGGTGTTGGTGGGCGTGCTGTTGTCAAAGAAAAAATGTCGCGTTGGTCAATTTATTGGGACAAAATCTCAGTACAAAAAAGCTATCGTTAAATTAACCGAAGGTTATAGCATTAGCCAGTTTTCTGAAACGTAATTAATCTTTATTAAATGAAAAAAGTTGATGATTTTAACAAGTTTTTAAATTTATTTAAATCACAAACAAACAATCGCAGCGAAGGTGTGTGCGCAATGTATTACAATGATGTGGTATATACTACAGTAGTATGCTCCAAAATATACTACAGTAGTACACCTTTCTGCTGGTATCCTCCTCTTCTTCAACAACGTCTTCTTCGCAGCGCAGGTACACAACCAATTTGCTTCAGAAATATGAAAATCATACGGTACTGTGTATACAGTATGCACTACTACAAAGTACTACCGTACTACTACTAGTAGTACTCTGTACGTGAATTTGCTTTGTAGTAATACAGCAGGTGTGCATGTGTGGGTGGGCGTGCTGCTGGTGTCCCTCCTCTTCTTCAACAACGTCTGCTTTGCAGCGCAGGTACGCAAGCAATGTATTAAAATCATGTGCTATGTGCTACAGTAGTACTTCAAGTCTGTACTGTATATACTCTTCTTCAACAACGTATTCTTTGCAGCGCAGGTGTGTGAGCAATGTACGTTGAGGTATATTAAATCATGTGCTATGTACTGCAGCAATACTTCAAGTAGTAGTATACTTCTCGAAGTATACCATATGCTCTTCTTCAACAACGTCTTCTTTGCAGCACACGTGTGTGAGCAATGTATTGAATCATGTGGCATATACTACACCTGTATGTACCATACTGCTGGTGTCCCTCCTCTTCTTCGACAACGTCTCCTTCGCAGCGCAGGTGTGCGTGCAACGTATGGAAGTCATACACCGTACGTCTATGTGTTTTTTTTTCTTCTACGGTACTGGAAGTACATGTACATACCTCAAGTACTTCAGAAGTAACTCTTGCTCCCACAGGCACCAGCAGACAGCAGCACCCCGCACGCAGCTCTAAAGTTACCCTGGTGTATTGCCATTTGCGCAAGCTGTGTGGAGGGGTTCTAAGCTAGGGCACAGCTCGCCAGACCCGGGGGCCTGTACCACCCAGTGAGCCCCCCCTTTTCTCACGCCTGTGCTGCTGCCGCCCCTGCCGCCTCCGCTGCGTGAATGTGACTGCCGCCGTTGCAGATCAAGTCGCCATACCCCCAGGTGTTCTTCGATCTGTACGTGGTCCAGCTGGCCACGTTCCTGAGTCTCATGCTCTTCTTCTGGCTGGAGATGTTCAGCGACATGGCCAACGGCGAGATGCAGGTGGGTGGCGGTGCTCAGCAGTACTAGTATGCTCAGCAGCAGCACCTGCTCAGCAGTAGTATGTGCTCAGCAGTAGTAGTGTGCTTAGCAGCAGCGGCTGCAGCAATAGGAGATGGCCAACAGTGAGATGGAGGTGCGCGGCAGTGCTTAGCAGTACTAGTGTGCTCAGCAGCAGCACCTGCTCAGCAGCAGTAGTGTGCTCAGCAGCAGTAGTGTGCTCAGCAGCAGAGCTTATGCTCAGCAACAGCGGCTGCAGCGACATGGCCCACGCGTGCACGGCCAGATGCAGGTGTGGCAGTGCTTGACAGTACACTGTAGTACAGGTACACTGTAGTGTGCTCAGCCTCATGCTCTTCTTCTGGTGCCTGAGTTTGTGCCGTTGTGTTGTCATGTGTGTGTGTGTGCGGTACTGCGTGCTGCAGGGTTCGGACCCAGCGCAGTTGTGGCACCGCAGCCAGTACACGTGTTGCTCAGCAGCAGCTGTGCTCAGCAGCAGCACCAGCACCAGCGCTTACCCATCACGTCTCAGACTGACGGCGCCTGACTTTGTGTGTTGTTTTCTGTGTGTGTGTGTGTGTGTGTGTGTGGCACTGCGGCTGCAGGGCTCTGACCCAGCGCAGTTGTGGCAGCGCAGCCGGCGCAAGGCGCTGCGTGAGTACGCGCCCAAGCTGGTCCTCATCCTCTGCATATGGCTCTCCACCATTCTCGTGTACACGTGAGTGCGGTGTACATGTGCACATGTTCATTTCATGTGTGCATGTACACATTTACATTGTGGCGCCTTGCGCCTAAGCTGGTCCTCATCCTCTGCATATGGCTCTCCACCATACTCATGAATGTACATGCATGTTTGGTGTACATTCCTGTACACATGTTCATTTCATGTGTACACACGTTCATCGCAGCACCTTGCCCGCCCATGCTTGCTTGTCCTTATCCTCTGCGTTTGGCTCTCCAGTCCCATCCTCGCATAAATGTGCATGCAGTGTGCATGCCCGAGCACATACATGTATATACTTCGAAGTATGTGATAGTGCGCAGATGCCCTCTCAATGTCTCTATGACCACTGCCTGTAATTACTTCAACTTCGACTTTTTCCAACCTCCCCACAAACTTCAACACACGCACCTCAACTTCTAAACCTCAACTGTTGCTGACCTTTACCACTTCAACCTTTAAACTTCGCCTTTTGCCAACATGTGCCAACTTCAACTTTTGCAGGTTTGTGCGCGTCAAGCAGGGCGGCGACCCGAGCCATGCCTCCGCGGACGATCTGAGCTCGTTTGCGGCGGTCAAGATTGTGGCCCTCACGCTCGCCGCCATTTACTTCTCTTGGCTGTGCGTGCACCTCGTGCGGACATTCAGGTGCGCAGCGCTGCCAACACGGCACCCGCTACCTGTCGTAAATCAATTATTTTTCAGCCTGCCCCCCGCTCCAGACCAAGCTGGAGTTGAATTGTGATGAATTGAGGACAACACGCACCAACTTCAAGTCAGTTTTGTTTGCAACGGTCAAGATTGTGGCCCTCACGGTATCTACTTCTCATGGCTGTGCGTGCACCTCGTGCGGACATTCAGGTGCGCCGTTGTGACGATGACCGTACACATGAGCACCAACAACACAAATGAACATGAATGAACATGATTTCTGCCTGTCGCCCTTGCAGGCTCATCCCGCGCCCGATGCCCGGGTACCAGTTGTGACCATGAGCACGAACACCAACAAACACAGACATGAGCATGCATGAACATGAATGAACATGAATCCCGCCACTTGCCCTTGCAGGTTCATCCCGCGCCTGATGCCCGGGTACCGGTTTGTGCTGGCCATCACGGTGGTGACGGTTGCGGGCACGCTGGCGGGGATGCTCACCGGAGACCTTGCACCCAGTCAGCCGGAGGCATGGCCCCTGGCTCTCTTCTCCGGGCTCTACAACATGTGGGTGGCGGCCACATAGTCATAATACTGTTTTTTTTGCACCCTGTACATATATAGATATACACATGTATGCTGCTTTTTTATACTTCAAGAACTGCTTCTGGAAGGGGAAGTTACTCCAGAAGTGTACACACAGCCATGGCCGCTGGCTGTCTTCTCCCCGGGGGCTATGTAGCATTTGAGTCCTTGTTGTATTGTTTTTCCAGCCTCTCTTCTGTACATGCACTTTGAGGTACATGCTGCATGTATGTACATATATGCCGCTGTAGTGTGTACTGAAGAAGTATTGTTGCGGGCACGCTGGCGGGGATGCTCACCGGAGACCTTGCACCCAGCCAGCCGGAAGCATGGCCCCTGGCTCTCTTCTCCGGGCTCTACAACATGTGGGTGCCGCACACACGCTGTCATCACTGTTGTTTTTTGCAGCCTTTATGTAGAGGTATACATACATGTATATGTCAACTGTGCAACAGTGGGGCGCAGAATACCACGTTTCCGTGCGCTGCACTGATTTTTTTTTGCAGCCTTCCGTTCGTACTTCTTCTTGAGGTACAACACGCCGCTGTAGCACACTCTGACCAGTAGAAGCTATAATAAGAGCATGGCGCCTGGCTATCTTCTCCGGGCTCTACAAAATGTGGGTGTCGCCCGCACGTTTTGCTGCTGCTGCAACTCCCCTGTCGCATGCAGTCTGCTTCAAAACTTGGCCAGAAGCGTTGCCACCGACCGCAGGCTCCACCTGCTTCCATAAAGTATGTGCTTCAAGCATGCACTCCGCAGGGGCACCCTGCGTCCTGACCTTGCTTCACACTTGGTGACCTTGCTTCACACTTGGTTTTGACCTCTTGGCAGGCTCACCTGAACCTGGTTTGGTGCTGCTGCTGCTGCTGCCACTGCTGATGCCACTGCTGCTGCCGCTTCTGCTGCCACTGCTGCTGCCACCGCTGCTGCCACCGCTGCCACCGCTGCTGCTGCTGCCACGCCACTGCTGCTGCCACCACCGCTGCCACTGCTGCTGCCGCTGCTGCTTCCACGCCACTGCTGCTGCCACCACCGCTGCCGCTGCTGCTGCCGCTGCCGCCACTTCTGCTGCCACCGCTGCTGCCATTGCCACCGTTGCTGCTGCCACCGCTGCTGCTGCCACCGCTGCTGCTGCCACTGCTGCAACTTCAACATGAACGTCAACTTCAGGTACGTGTACACCCTGGCATGGTGCTACACGCCAACGGGCAACCAGTATGCCGGCGTCACGGGCGATGAGGCTGGCGGGGAGTTTGAGCTCCAAGGTGAACTTCAGACCTGAAGTTTGTAAGGTTGCTGGAATCGATATTTTTTTCAAAATTATTCCGTACTTCGTAGCGTAATTTCCTCCCCCCCTATAATACTTGCAACGTCTTCCATAATGGTTTGTGCTCAGCACAGTAGGGCCATCACAGACATCAGGCATCGTAGATTGTTGTATGCATCTGCAGCGGGTATGATGGAACTACTGTACCGTTAAACTTAATGTCCAGAAATTACGATTCCAGCAACCCTAGAAGTTTTGTGTACCCCACACATAAAGTTTAGCCACAGAGACATGAGGGCGTGCGTGTGCACACCGGCTATACTATGGACTCCATGGAAAAGGGGTCGCCGTCGCAGCCTGCAGCATCAAAGTTGAAGTTGAGACAAATGAAGTTGAAAACAAGCCAAATCAAGTTGAAGTTGAACCAAATGAGGTTGAAGTTAAGCCAAATGAAGTTGAAGTTACGCCAAATGCAGTTGAAGTTGATGCAGGGCGGCGGTGGCCTGCGGCCTGGCACCCAGAGGAATGCTTTCCACAACCACCACGAAGTCATGGGTGGCTGTTCTTCTTAGTAGGGGGGGGGGGGGTCAGTTAACTTTGTTCGTCTGTTGAACTTCCTGGGGGGGGGGGCACTTGATTCTGTTTGTCCACTTGAAAAGGTTGTCATTGTTTTTGTTTGGGCATGGGGATGCCTTCCATAGCTCGCGTGAAGTGATAGACACGACTTCAAACCTCAACTTCAAATGTGCTGCGCGGTCCTTTGTTGTCCACCCGTGGAGAAAGTTTGGCCCAGGAGAGTTCTGGAGAAATGAGAACGTGCCTCAATCGGCGCTCAGAACCGCTGCCTGCCCAGCAGTGGCCGTCGGTGCTGACAGCGCCAGCTTGTACTACTTGCCATCTGCTGCATTGCATAGAGTGCAGCGTTCTGCCATTCTTATGCACCTGCACCTGCACCAGCATCTTTCACATACAGTGCACTGCAATCTAGTGTGGAATACTGTCACCCCCCTAGCACCCTGCACAAAGCAAGACCCACACTAAATCAAACAGGGTATTGTATATTTTTTTTATAGAACCATGCGGTCTGTGACAGGTCTCTGTACCCCGCACTCCACCGCATGCCGCGCTAAATCAAAGTGCACTCAATTACGATGCACTGTACGCATTTGCCGCTGTCGACTGCTGCGCTGCCGTGTGCTTGCAGGCGGGGACGAATATGACGTTGACAGCTGATGACAAGGCTGTTTGTTTGTACAGTATACAAACGAATCGAAATTATGTGGCCCATGCATATACTACAGTACATTGAAGGTATGCTGTCTACCATGTTAATCGGCTCTTAACAGCTCATGTGCCGCTGCCAACCGCCGCCATATGTTGCTGCAGGTGGGGACGAATACGATGACGACAGCTGATGACGCACCACCGCGCTGCCAACACATATATGGCGCAGCACACCCAGCACTGCCGCCCCTCCTCACAGCACGCGCGCGGTGGCTGTGCAACGCTCGCACGTGCCGCGCGATCAGCTGCTGCTGAGCACTGCTGCTGCTGCTGAGCAAACGGCTGGGCGCTGCTGCTGCTGAGCACTGCTGCTGCTGCTTAGCAAACAGCTGGGCGCTGCTGCTGCTGAGCACTGCTGCTGCTGATCAAAAAGCTGAGCGCTGCTGCTGCTGAGCACAGATGCCAGCCCCCTGCTGCTAAAAACATTAACCTTGGTACCGAAGCCGTTGCCGTCGTGGAGCGGGGACGGGAAGGGGTGTGTGTGGGGGGGGGGGGGCTGCTGGTGTGTGTAGCCAGTGTGAGTGCAGTGAGGAAAAGCACAGGAAGTTGGGGGGGGGGCATGCCAGGGGGTGTGCTGGCAGCGGCACGCCTTTTGCGGGGCCGCGCACGATTTGGCGCGCTTCGCAGCACGGGGAGACCCGCCATCATGAATCAATTGCAAAACAACACATGACATCATGTTATGCGGTGACGCGGTGCAGTTCAGGTGCCCCTCCCCTGCGCTGTTGTGGCATGAATCAATTGCAAAACAACACATGACACCATGTTGTGCGGTGACCCGGCGCAGTTTAGGTGCCCCTACCCTGCGCTGTTGTGGTCAGCACTACTGCCTCTCTCTAGGCATGCGAACCTCCATGTATTGAACATGTTTTTGTACTTGGTATTGCCCCAAATCTTGCTGGCGGCGGCCACCAAATGATGAGGGAACACTGAATATGCCCCGTAATACGCTGCTTGCAAACACAATGGCACCATACATTTTTCTGTGACCATATACGTCTAGTAAGTAGTTTTATTTGCACTTGGGGGCGTGCAAGAGCCCGTGACACATGCACGCCAGCACGCTCACTGGCGGCCATGACACGAATCAAATGCACGACAAGTATGTACACGTGCACGGACCAAGAAGAGGGCTCAGCTAGCGGGTGCCCGCAGGCTAGCTAGGGCCCGACCTGTACTTCAGTAGTATATACGTTGAACTATATAGACGTCTGTGAAGTGTTCCCCCAATGGGTAGGTAGCATGTGGTGTGCCCACTTTGGTGGGGTTCTCACAAGGTTCTAGTCCGCAGAACTTAGTGTACTTGCTCAAAGGAGAGTCAGCCACCGCACAACAACTCGTTGAAATCTGCGCAGAGAGCCACAAAGGCATGTGACACATCGCCCACACACTTCTAGCAATACTTCTAGAAATACTTCAGAAGTACCGGTATGTAACACGGACAACTGAAGAGCCGGCTCTCTTTAAGGTACAACGTAGGTGAACAAATCGTATACACCCTGCAGATACGCTGTGCTTGCGGGGTGTATGGCTGCATACTTGACTCTCTCACATACATGCGACATGTTGCTAGCAACAAGCTTCTCAGGTGCGTCGCACCAAGAGCAGCCCAGAAACCTGTTCGCTTGCCTTTGCCCACCTCAGCAGCACCTACATAAGTTGCCAGGACAGACTGCAATGCTGCTCAGCCGCCGCAGGCTGGGTAAGTCAGCGACTGTTAACTCGCGCAGTTGATTGCTGTAACACATCCATGAGGTTTCAGCATGACATAGCACGTTGTCATTGCAACTGCTCAGGGTGTCGTTTCCACCTGGCATGCGTGTGTAGATTGAATGGTTGAACTTCTCTGCCGCACCGGTTTTACTCGGCACCCCTAGCCCTCAAAGACTCTGACGCAAGCGTGTGTACCGTCAAGTGGTGAGTTAGACTGACCGGATGTAATTATGAAATGCTCGGATTATAATCCACCAGGGTCCCCTAATCAGGCTGGGCATTTTTGATTAGGCATCACCGATTAGGCCACCCTTTGCGACTGCTCGAGCTGCCTATGACAGCAGTTACAGTGCGGGCACCGTGACGTGGCAGTGCACAGTGCAAGGAGCCATCCAGGCATTTCCAGCGTGTGCTTGTGTGCCCACCAAAACGATTTTTTCTGACGATGTCTCCAGCGTCTCGCTGGTGGGCACACATAAAACCGTGTCTCTGGAAACATGTATGCACATGACATGTACATGTATATATATACTTCAAAGCATGCAAAATAATAATATACTTCTTGAAGTATGTATACATGTATACTTCTATGGTAGTATGTAGATGTACTAGTGTGGTATATAGAAGTACACATACATGCATACAGGTATACTTCAGCAGTACATGCTAGAAAAATAGTTCAGAGTAAGTATGCTGTTCAACACACCAAAAGGCCTGGGCATGATCCACACGCCACTGCGCAATGCACGTCCAGGCCTTGGTGGAGGCATGGGCTGCTGTACAGCACTCTTTCCCTCATCATCTCCCACCCTACGTTTTTATTTTTTTTATTTGCTGTCCTATTACCATGTCCAACCTAACCTCATTCCGTTTCCCAACAAGAGTCCGATTGGCCTGATTTGGCACGTGGTGGGTGTGGGGCTACCTGGTGTTGTCCAAAAGGACAAAACACCCCACCGGCTGCGGCCTGGCTTTTCGCCCCGCCACGGTAGTATGTGGGCTTCGCAACTTTTTAGGTTTCTTTCACTGATGTTGTAAACATGCTTCTTGTAGTGCTTGTGGTGTGTACATACACACCACACGCCGGCGTCAGCGCATGCCCTCGAGTGCAAATCATTGACTAGATTATTTTCTCACAGTCGCGGCTGCAAAGTCACAGTAGTTGCCAAACACAAAATGAAGTGTCCTTGTCTTAGTGCTTATCTGAGCCAACAGTGAAGTGCGGTGCTGCAGCTGCTGTTGCAGCTGCTGCAGAGGCAGAGCCACTTTCAGTTGCTCAGCACGTCTGTTCTGCTGCTTGAGTGGCCAGGACAATCCTGCTGTCTGGTGCTCCAACCTGGACAACCTCAAATAAGAATTTGGCTCAAAATCATGCATCGGCACCGCCCACAAGGCCGGTGTTTGCTGCAATGCCAAGCACAGAGTTGCTGCTGTAGCTCCTCTTGCGCCGCTGCTGAGCACTGTTCCAACTGTTCACACTGGCGCACCTGGGTCTTTGCCTCTTGCTGGGTGTGCTGCCCCCCTCCGTATCGCCCCCCTCCTGCTCCTCCTTGTCCTGTCCGTACAGCACCCTCAGCTGCTTGGGCAGAGCCGTCCACCTCGGATCCACCCTCGCATGCCCGTGTGCCTGCACCGTTGCCTGCGAAACAGCCACCAGGTGCACACACAGTAAGCGCAAGAAAACAGCGAGAGTGCTGCTGCTGCTGGGGTCGCCACTACCAGCAGCGGCTGCTGAACTCGTTCACGGGTGCTGCCAAGCAGGTGGCAGCTGTGGCGACCACACACGCCACGTGCCTGCGTCAGTACGACGTCGCCAGCCGCTGGATCGGGGTTGCCACTGCCAACTGCCGGGGCGGCGATGCTAATGAAGCCAGCCACCTCCTCCCCTCCCACGTACACGCTCTTGTGGAGCCTGCAAGTGACCTGGCACTGCCCGGTGCCAGGTTTTTGCGCGCCACCCCGCCCCATGGCTACGTGGTACCGCTGTGCGTGCACCGCTGCGCGTGCCTGCCGCCGCAGGTTCTTTGCTGTCGACAGAACGTTGTCGCCATGCTGTGAGGCACAGTGTGAGCTGTGTGTGCCTTTAACCCACGTCGTTGGAGGGTTTATCGGCGAAAGGGTGAACGCTCCAAGGGCAGAATGGCGCAACATGGAAGTCGTTGTGCGTCTACACATGTGAAAGAAACCAAAAAGGTGACTGAACCCAAGTACTCCCGTGGCTGGGGCAGAAAGCCAGGCCGAAGCCTGTGTGATGATCTATCCACTTGGTCAGAACCAGTGGCCC